>LYUA01002181.1:144111-155993 GCA_002093875.1 Calopteryx splendens | reverse complement strand
AAACACTGGCGTTAGCCGACACAAATATAGATCTACACATAGAAAAGAGGTCACTCACACGTTTTCCGAAATTTTCGTTGGCACAACCAGCTTCTTAAATGTGAGAATGGGCGAGGATAGAAAAATAATCTGCTAATCTATAGGGATTTCAACGAAGAACTCATTAATGTGGTTAAAAAACAAACCAATTTGTATGGTGATATTTGAATAGCATTATGAGAAGATGATTAAATTAACTGGAAGTTATGTGGAACTGAATAAATAGTTAATATATATAGTAGTATAGAAGTGTTATAAATACTTATGTTGTGCAGGTCTACTTTAGAAGCCCACGATAACGAGCTCAGTTTTCTGTAACCGATGGAAATGACCTCTCACTCTAGGCTACTTGCTATAGTACTATTTTTGCGAATGTTTTTTATTCTAAATTTTTAATTTTCGAGTCAAAGATGTATTGGCATTGAAATTTATGTAAATACCACGGGTTACATAGATGGAGTCTTATCTGGAGACAAAGGTAAAAACATAAAATTAGAGGACTTATATCTAGCAATAGCAATAATTACTTTTGAACTATCATATTTTATGGAATCATAATATATTATTGGCAATAAACATCTGTAAGCTGTGAAAGGAAAAATGCACAATATCACAAAATACTTATATACTGGATCAGAACTTCGCACGTGTAGATGTGTTTCGTCGAAATGTTTTTTGTGATTTTTTCCTCTCTTGGTATTATCTCCGAGCACCGTTGGGAACAATCGGTGTATAAATCCATAAACGAACGTTGCATATATACTATTTTCAGTACATACTGCGATAACTTCTTTGCATTTCGTAGGTTTCCAGTATTGTTGGTCAGCACCCGTGACTACGAATAGTGCAATACTAAATCGACAATTTCTCAACTAATTTCAACACCAAAATAAAATAAATACGTCTTTACCATTCTATAAGATTTCGAAATAATTTGTTTTCACTATTTTTCTGGTCGAATGCTTCTCCATTATGCCTGAGTGCGGTCTGTTTTTATGCTTCCCTCTGTCTCGCATTTGCCTCTATCTGAGCCTGAAATCATTCACAAAAAATCAAAAAACATTGGTGCTACGATCTCCCTTAGTTACTCTCCGATAGCTGGTATTTTTCCAAGATTCACGAAGCTTGTGCTATGCCCTGATGAAACAATAGGAATGAAGCAGTTCGCATGGTTAATATAATGTTCAAGTAATAGCTGAAATTACTTGTTTATTTTTATTATTTTATTGCTGTTTTATTACATTTTTGACACATTATATTATCGCAGCATGGTACCACACACATATGAATTAGCTTAGTGATCAAGTGATCTTAGTGATTATCAACTATCTGCCTTCAATATTTCGTAGACGAAAATCTGTTTGCATTTCCTACTTTTTTTATGAACTCTGCGATGTAAAATACAAAATTTGTAGTATGGTTTGTTCTAATATTCTTAGTCATACAAGATTTTTGATATATATATATACTTAATTACTTCACTACTGCTTTAGTTAAGTCTGCATACCACAATTAAAATTTAAGTGATTGGAATTTTGAACCATATTTTTGAATATGAGTAATACCATACTTTTTATTTACACTAACTTCCATAATTTTAAAGTGAATTTGTTTTAACAGTATTATTTTATAACGGATTTTAAGACGGTTTAATTGAGGAACTTTCCCAAGCATTGGCATGGGAGGAGTAACGAGATAATTCGAGCAAGCTTTTTAAGGCTTATTGTCTTACGCGTTGAGTTATTTCCACGATTTTTAATATTGAAATCATTCGTGGTGATATTATATGCTTATAGGTCGTTTGCAAATAGGTATATCGAATCCATCGTGCATCGATTATTCGTATGTTTGCGATCAACCCAAGTATTATATTTATGTGAGTAGTAGGAGAGAGTAGTGTAGTATTAGAGTGAGTTAGTTTCCCTGGGGTTTTTCTTTACTCTTTCTCATCTTTGTTCTCAATAATACACTTCCAGATGTACAATGGATCTAAAATACTTTAAATTTACTCGTAAATGGGGAAAAACTGGAGGGATATTTTGCTGTTTCCTTTTTTGGTACTTTGGTCGACGATATAGCTGTAGGTATATATGTCGGCGCAAACGCTGTTTCTTCGTACCATGTGAGCCATACGCTTTTTCAGAGCACTTCCAAATGATCTAGAGATACGAGAAGTTTTATGCGGTCTTTAGCTGAAACTCAGTCCGATAATCCAAAATTAAGACTAACCGAAGGATCTTTTTCGTGTGCTGCAAATTCCGCACGGGGGAGTAGGAGTTGACTATTGCGACAGTACACTATTAAGTTTATATTTTAAATATATTTGTTACTCGCCATCAGTTACTCTAAAACTCCCCCTTCCACACGCCCTCGGTGCGGCTTTCAGGGTAAGATTTAGATGCTACATTCACTACCTAAATATTTAAAATATTGATAGTTTGTACACTTGTAGCTCTATGGTAGCCTTTACTCCTGTAGATATCCTGTTTCTAAGTTCGCAAAAATATTCAACTAAGCGTTTGTAAAAAATATTTTCCGTCGTTGGAATTACGTTAACTTCTCCTTTCCTTCCTTATATATTGGTAGTATTTATTAATTGTGAATTAATGGAGTGAAGCCACCCTCTGTCATAACCCTAGTTCGTGTCTTTCAGGGTATCATATAGATCTTACCATTGCTTATGCAGAACGATAAGGTGATTAACTGGATTAGGGTGATTATTTTGAGTATTGTAAATTTTATGAAATATAAACTAACTTAGTAGATGGTGTCGTGACCTCAAAAGAAGTAGATGCAACCACCGGTGTGCCTTAGGAAATTGTATTATGGTATTTTCCTTGCATATATTATTTGCCGACGACACAGTACACGGGGGAAATAAATTTTCCGGCCGATGGCTGGCCACTGTCACGCGTTTTAGTCATTATTTTGGATTGGTGTAATCAATTTACGAATAAATCAACAAAATGACAGTTTAAGTGCATCAAAAAGGAGAGCACGAAATTTATTTCATAATTCTCAGCTAAATTATTCTTGCTGTTTCTGTACTCAGCTGTTTACACATTTTCATTTACTGGGTGATGCACCAAATACGAACATTTTGTATAAAGAGCTATTGTTTTGCAAATTTCAATTTGGCAAGTCTTCCTCGTTTTAACCAACATGGCGCTACTCTTCCGTGTAGCAGAGCATTGAAGGATTTCAACTATTTTATGCTTAGTTCCAGCATATTTTCGGGCGATAGGACTAGAGTATCTTTGAATATTGAATGAGGCGCAATATCAGAGCACTGATATTGGGAAGACAGCACTCGATGGAGGTTATTTATTGACTTAACGCTTTGCATGTCCTCTTTGTAAGTAACCTTTTCTCAGTGCATTTTTTGAATCGCGTATGTAGTGTACCTATCCGGGTGCGATGGAATCCTAGTCTATGCCATCTGAACTGGACTATTACCCACCGAAATTCGATCTTCCCACGGGACGATTTGCTGGAATGTTCACTGGAGCATCATTTTGGTCGTTTTTGAAAGAATCAACGACAGTAGAGTTTGATCTCTCCGTCTTAAACTCGGTCCAATTGTCTTGCATTCGGGCACACGTAAAAAAAGTGCACCCCTCAATTCTTGGTCTAGTTCTTCAGCATCCGAAAAAGCTGAAGATAGGAATATTTTGCAGTTTTCGTAAAAACTGAGCTTTAGTCGCCATGCCTACGGAAGGAGTTCATGTTGGCTCTCTTCAAATGATTCTCACAATTCAAGACAATCCAGTCTGATGCGACAGTGATGAATTAGGTAGTTCCCAGCATCCATGCCTGATCACACTCGATAAACTTGAGAGCAATGTGTCTCGCGCGTGACCACCAGTAAAAGCTCTATTTCCGCTAATGCTGAATTCCACATGGAAGTATACACGTAACTGGATTTAATTCCTAAATAATATGTATAAAATAATGTTCCTGTACCTACATTAATTATTTTTTGGAGCTTAAATCACAGTTCTAGAAGCATCGTAAACCGTCGAATTTTTAATATAATAATATATTTTTTTAAGTAAATGTAAGTAAAGAATATTAAAAAAATATTTTGGCGTATTAATGGCACCACATTCAGAGTAAATTTCATCACTACCGCTAATGAAGAAATATCATTATAATTTAGAACAGAGCAGGGGTCGATTAACTGCCTTTGAGTGTTATAGTAAAACCACCTTTACATTGAAATCGTCAGGTTTAAAAATATCGCCGTTTTTTAAAAACGGCTTTCAGCTGTATTGAATAAAAGGCCCAGAATAAAAAAAAACACGACAAAAAAGCGAATAAATGCGATTCTAAATTAAAAAGCGGTCAATTGGCGTTCCAATGTATAAGATAACGGAAAAAGGACGTTCACTAAATACTAATGTGTCACGAATCGCATTAATGTCTCTTATCACGACTCGTTTTGGTAAGCAATAAATGATTTTTCAATTCAATTTTGTGAAAAGGACCAACTCTCTTTTTGCACTATTCTCACGGGCATTATTGGGATTATTTTCTTGTGATATAATGCAATTGAATTTCCTGTCTTAGAATACCACGGTTTTTTAATCAAAATTCAAATAGTATGATTAAGTTTGCCGTTTATGTATTTTTACAATTCATATTACATTGACGGACGCCTGTACACAAACAGCAATATTCAATTGCTATTATTTTATCCTTTCACAGCGTGTTGCATAATCTTAAATATGTGCCATTGAATTCCTTAGTTGGATTTTACAGGAAATAATGCAAGGATGGCATTATAGGATTCATTGAAGGATCTCGCTGGGGTTTATTAGGAGTTTTATAGCAAAAACTTTTCCTTTTTTCTTCTTTCCCTGCTATTGTGCAGCAGAATTGTTTTAACGATGCGTTGGAAAAATTAGCTGAATCAGAGAAAATGTATTTCTTCTCTGGACGTAGTAGAGAGTTAGTCGAAGTCGTGCGAGTTTGTTTGCCTTCAAATCAGCTATTTCACTCAAGTCGTGAGAGAAATAGGAATGGGAGTAAAGGAAGACACTCGCAAAGTATGCTACGCCCTTTTGAGAAAATACATTTGTCGTGGGAAAGAAAAATTTCCATTTGAAGATACTGGGCTTCAAAGAAAATAAAATATTGACATTTCACGAAAGGCTAATTCTCATAATCAAATACGGTTCCATTTCTCAAAGCTACGGGTCAATTTACAATTCCCCTGAAAACAATGGTAAATGTATCGTGGAACATGGTAAACTACATGCCCTTCGTAAGGGAGATGAGGTAAGTTGTAGCACAACCTATTGTCAATAAGAAAGCTGACAATGAAAAAATTATAAGAACTTATAGCTTTAATAAACAGACCCCAGGAGGTGAATTTGACTGGGCACTAGCTATTATTTCGAAAACAAAGAGTTTATGGAAAAAATGATGAAGTCTAAGGTTGTTTAACTTCATGGGGTAAGTAATGCTACATTATTTATTTTTGACTTTGCGCACCACCCTAAGTTTCCCAGAACTTTGCTCATAAATGTTGGGTAAGACGCTTTTAAAAGTTTTTGTTTTGTGTTTCTTTGCTTTTTATTTATTTTAGTTATTACTTATTTATAAAAGGTAAGCAGGGAACTAATTAAAATATACACTTGCTAAACAACTTCGGTCTCGGTCGAAACAGCTTCGAGAAAATCTTTCAAAAATACTTTGTTTTTGAAATATTCGCGTGTGCTAAGTAAAATGCCCCATTTTTAAGGAACTTAGTCGAAAAAAGCGCCGTATTTAGAGATCTTACTCTTGCAGTGACTAAGGGGTCACATAAAGTACTTAATGACCGGAAAATAGCTACCATAAAACATATATTTAAAAGCGGTGATAGAGAGAATTCGAGTAGTTACAGACCTTTTCCCTGCCCATCCATTTTATTTTAGACATTAAAACATATTATAGATAGCTCCATAATGAAGCATCTCGATGACCAGGGTTTATAGGTTAAATCAACGCGGTTTTCGCAATAGACTGTGAGACTCAAACATTTTGTTCATGATATTTTGGGTTAGGTCAAAAAAGAATGCTCCATGTAAACGTAATTTTTCTGCATAAAAAAAACTTCATCGAATGATTTCTATTCAACTCAAAGTTTAATACTAAGCCCCACGGCGTGTGAAACTCACACATCAGGGTAGGGGGCACGTTCCTTTCCCTGTATCACCTGTGATTTCCCAGAATGACGACACCCGAAAAATCACACACCTTGTGCGAAGCTGAGGGTGCCCAGAGGCATCACCCGGAATCCAACCCGGGCCCTTCGATTAGTGGCCCAGCACTCTACCCACTAGACTACCACGCCCCATTAAATTATCTCATGGCTAGCTATTTTATTGAAACAGGTCTCTTTTGCGTGGATTATAAAAATTCTTTGTTATCCCAGTTGTACTACGGGAGGACAGATCATAAAAATAATATAAGGGAGAAATTGTAGAACCCATTGGTTTCAAATGTAAATTTTCCTACGAATGATAGGGGGCCAGAGGTGTGGTCTCACAAATGCAAGATAAAATCTCTCTTTCATTACATTTTCCCAGCTCCCATCAAATTAAAAAAGGTTCAGTAAGGCGAACTCATGTCTTTTTATTTATGCAGCCCTATAAAATGTTGTAGGTAATATTTACATCCAAGTACTGGACTTGTTTAGAGTTACTTAATTTCTACGTCTCTATTCTGGATATTATCGTTTCCCATTTATTTTCCCCAAACTAATATCTTTTATAATATTTCGTTTTTTTAATGCGAAATAATTTCTTATCTGGCTATCAAAATCCAAATAGGTACACACAGTATTCAATTATTCCTATTTATTTACAAAGATTGCTCAAAGCTTCATTCCCAAATGTTTTCCCGCTAATTTTGGGTTCTGTTTTTAATTACGATAGACATTCAACTTGTTCCTAGAGCCATTTCCCACGAAATTAGTCCGGGGTAACCATCAGGTTTTTTTCCGAGAGTAAACTCAAGCTCAGTGTTTATTATATCAAAATCCTGTTTTGAAAAACAAATTCCATGGACCATTGTGTTTATTTAGTTTTGGAGGTGTTTTCTTCTTCTCCCTTTCTCTCCTGCCGACTTTGTTTTTGCGGGATAGTTTTCCTTGGGAATTGCTCACAGCACTTTTGAGTCACCCATACTGCTGGGTTGGACATAAGATCTTACCCTTCCAGCCGCGGCAAGAGAGCGTGTGGCAGGTCACCAGCCGTTAGCATCATTGAATATTATTGGCATTCCGCTTCATTTCACTTTCAGGGAATTCGAATTGTAGGATGTGTTTCCTACTGTTGAAGGCAGTAATCTTGCAAGGGAATAGGAGTTCTTATATTAGTGGTTTTATAGTAAATTTCTCTCAAATCCTCGTTGTGTTGTCCCCTTCTTTTCCTGTAGAAATATTTAGAATATTACTGTGGGTAACGTCCTAGACAGTCATATTTTTTTACAAATACCCAAGATGAGTTTGGAAAGAGTAGATCTTATAAAACACAACTTTGTTTATTCATTCACATATTCTTCAAATCGGGAAAATCATCAGAAATAAGTAGACGCTATATTCTTAGTTTTCTAAAAAGCATTTGGTCAAGTACCTTCCATATAATAAGTTACTACACAAATTGAGGTTACACTTAATAAATGAAAAATTAGTGAATTTGGTTCGTGATATACTCTTTGAGGATGCAAGCAATTTAATAATTAGTATATTAGGGCTTAGTTTGGATTTTTAAGATGCAGTGTCAGGCTATATGAGGTTAGGGCGATCCTTTTAGGGCGATCCTCCTTTTACTTAGTTTCATCAATGACATACATTGTAAAATATGTCAGATCATTTTCAGATGATACAGCCATGCCAAGATGTAACTAAAAAAATCCTACTAAGAGGGTCTTTCTAATTATAGTAGTATTAATACGTGGGGTTCGGTACTGGGTCACCAACTAAATCTGGAAAAACGTGCATTAATTAATTTATGGTTAAAAAAATACCCCTTTACACTTAAATACTCAGAGGGGTGAGCATAGTGGACCAAGTAAAATTCCTAGGGATGTCTCTAAAATCGGACCTAACATGGGTTAAGTGCGTTAGGAATAAAAAAAGAAGCCTGAATAATTTCATTGATGAAGCATGGGTTCATCAAATCAAAGTGGGTTGGGTAAAATATTCGATTGAAACGTTAGGGAGAGGCGTTATTTCGCGCTGGTTAGACCAAATTTTGATTGCTCTTCAAGAATTTGGGACCCAAGGTAGAAGGACCTTCTTAACTTCGGAATTGAAAAGAGTAAAGCAGCCCGTTTCGTTAAGAATCGCTTTGAATGAACAGAGAGCGCAACATTGTTATTACGTTGACGTTGCATTACATTGGCAGGTGAGACCTTGAGGGAAAGTTTAGAGAAGTTTACTGCGGAACTGTCGATATAAAGGATCCTGTTTCTCTCGCACTTTTCCAGATCAAAACATAAGGAGTTCGTATTTCATTTTAAACTTCCTAAAAGCGCCCATGCCAATTATATTCAATAATGCAAATTATTGGTGACCTAACACCATCATCCACACGCACTCCCGGTGGATATCAGTGTAAGATGGAAATGTAACTACTTCGCTATTTTCTTTTTATGATAACTTAATCCTTTACTCTGTTACTCTCTAGCATAAAACTAAAATTGATTCGTGTTTCTATCAGTAAATTACCCAGTTTTTATTCTAAAATTGACGTAGGGCTTAGAAATCTTTTTGGTTAGTATGTACCTAAGGATTATTTTTCATTTGCTCCCAACTCTAGTGATTTGTCATTAGAATTTGTTGCTTTCTTCAACGTAGTATGTATGTTCATCAGTCTCTTTAAGACCCATCTTCCTTTACTGTTATTCGAATGGAGATCGTTACTATCATGTTTGACTTTGTTGGGGGTGAAGGAATCGACTCCATGATGTACTAATTTCGAGTATATATATAGGGCATCCATGCAATTTATATTTAGATTCCCAACTTAGTTCTTCTAAGCTAGGTATCCGTCGTGGATCGAAGGCTAAATTATAGATTAAATTTGTTACCTGAAGTAGAAGCTGGACTTTTTTCTAATGACGTTAAATGGGAGAGATCACGAAAGCAAGATCAGGGAGATAATCTATAGTATTTGGTTGAGGTTTGAAATGTCATTTTTCCCGCGAACGACAAAAGATCGGAATAATAGCCAAAGATAGCGCTCAGGAAAGAATATTTTCTGAGAAGTAGTCTAGTTAATATCCTCAATTCTATCTTCTTTGATTGCAACGCCTACTAGGAACTCATTTGGCATACGCAAAGTACTATTTAATATTTTTCATGTAAATCTGTTGTTATAATGTCCATCCATCGCTTGAATTTTATAACTTCTTCGCTTGCTTCTAACATTCGAGTGATGTAGAATTTGACGGTGCATGTATGGTGTGGAAAAACCCCCTTCCATATCCTAGTCGTGGCTTACAGGGTGCCATGTAAGTTTAGACGATGAATTAATTTAACTGGTGGGCGCTTTTGTATACCCTGCAGAATATTTGTGTATGATAACAAAGATGAGAATACCAAAAGGAATGTGAATTCCAGCAGAGAGATAGTTGATAACATATGAAGAATATTAAAAAAATAATATTTTCTATCTCAGCTAAGATAGTGGTGTATAAAAGTGTATTTCTCCTAAAATTATTCTACGGAATCAAATTTTGGATATACCAGGATTCGTATAAATGTTGAATAAATACAGAGGAATATGGTACTTGAGGAGTGTTTGTGTTGAAAAACAGGAGAGATAGAGTTTGAAATGAGTTGAACAGAAAGAAATGTGAATTGAATACACTAGTAATGGACAAGCATGAAATGAATGTGCTATGCTGGTTTGATCATGTTGAGCAGATCGATTAGAGTAGAATAAGGAATATTAGAAGCATGAGGAACAGCTGGGCACGACTTGAAGTGCGACTGAAATTTTGTACCTGAAATAAATATAGAAAAATAGAGCAGTACGGTATAAATAATTGAAAAGGAGTAAGTTTTTTAAGTCTCCCTAAAAAGAGGCTTCTATGATTTGTGAACCCCGAATGGGAATGATGTGAATGTTCCGTATGTAAGCAATAATTTCCCCCTCCTCGTCCTTTTTGTCAGAGTCATTGTGGAAACTAGATGGATGGGACTGGCTCACGTTATTACCCAGAAATGAATTTCTTTCACATGAAATAATCCTTAAAAATATTATTAGATTTCCGCACCTGATAGTATCTCCCGTAATAATTGACAAATGCTTAAAACCTTATATGTATTACCATAGAGTAGGAGACATAATAATTTTCGGTTTATTTTATCACATTATATTTTCTTGATAGTACTTGCATCTTTGATTCCTATCTATGAGGATAGAAGCGTTCAAGTAGCTCTGAAATATTTGAAATCCCCTGGTTAAAATAGATAATTATCCCGTTTACTCATTTTCCATATCTTCATTTTATCAATTGCGGCCCTTTTCTGTGTTTTCTTTTTTTGGTTGCTCTTGACTTGAGTTTACAGGATTTCGTGCGATGACGACCGCGGGGGAAATACCACTCACGCTACCAGGCTCGACGAACGCTGCAATGAGCTGTCCTAAGGTTGTATGAATTCGCTGGGGTATTAGTTGTTCTTTATATTTTTATCAGAAGAAATTTAGGCAAGATGAAAAGAATATATATACGGTAAAAACATTGAGACAGTGAGAATGGGCATAGAATACACTACCACCTTCCTATAGAAAGAGAATATTATGTCGAAGGGGATAGTTTAGACCAAACTATACTGGATTGAGAAATAGAAAATGCATTAACGGAAATGAAATCGAACAAGGCTGTTGGGGTAGATAATATCCCCAAAGGTTCATTAAAGAATTTATAAAAACATGTAAAATAGAATTTTTATGATATCGTTTTTATCGTGTATGAGGGTAGAATGTGACCAGAAGACTTTGTTAGATCAGTAATAATTACCATTAAAAAAAAGGGAAAAACAGCTGTATGTGAGGACTGCAAGACAATAAGCAGAATTCGCACGCAAAAAAGGTAGTAAGTCTCAGAAAAAAACACTCAAGAAGTCTCAGAAAGAAACAGAAATTCAGGATAATTAATAAGAGGATGAAGAGAAGGACAAATGACTGGTTTGGAGAAGATAATTTTGGAGTTGGGAAGGATAGGGTTACGCGAGACGCTACAGGAGTAATGTCACTGATATAAATAAATGTAGAGTAAAATATGTATGTATTTGTCTGTTTCGTAGATTTCGAGAAGGTGTTTGACCAAGTATATTGGGAATGTATAATGAAGATATTACAGAGGAAATGAGTACATTGGAGAAATAGGAGACTTGAAACGTGTACCTCTCAGACTACACAGGTGAGGATAACTGACATAGAAGAGTGTTGGCGGTAATTGGGTGGGGGGTAAGATAGAGTTATTCATTATCAACCTTGATATCCAATGTTAAGTGGAAGAAAGGGTAAGAGAGACCTGGGAAAGACTAGAGATGGGATTGAAAGTAGGTAGGGAACTGATCAATTCAGTCAGATTTGCGGATAATCAAGCTTTAGCTAGCCAATCAACCAAGGGACTTCAGTCACTGTTGAGCTCACTAAAAAGCCAGTGAGATAAGTATGGGATAAAAACGAAGGAAAAGAGGTTCTCAGGGAATAGGAACCCTAAGTTAAACATTAAAATAGGAGGGCATAAACTTGGGCAGGTAGAACCTTTTAACTATTTAGGTAGGGCTTTGGACGAAGGTGGGCAATGTGGTAAGGATATTAGAAGAAGAATCGCAT
>LYUA01002181.1:70984-84052 GCA_002093875.1 Calopteryx splendens | reverse complement strand
GGGGGGGATAAGGACGGGCGATGAGTCGCCGGTGGTCCTGCTTCGCGGGAGGAGGATATTTCGCGCTTGAGACCATTGAATGACCCACAACCGGTGCCCAGCCACTCTTTCCGATGTGCGCGTAACAAACGGCTCGGGTGCCACAGCTGTGGATGGATTCGACCGGGGGTCCGCCGAATCTCGTGAATTCGAGTTTGAGACCTTATGGTCTTTTTTTTGTCTCCGGGCAGCTAAATATTTTGAGCATGTTTTGACCTACAAATGAAGTGGTTCACTTTCCCATTCACTAAACAGTCGAATGAGGGTGTGGGGTTCTTTTAAACGATGGCGTGACAGTTGTCGATCACACGGAATAAATCAGTTAAAAAGTCGTATGTTGACCGAATGTTTATTCAAAAGGAAAAAACGGTGACATTTGGTTGCCTTCACGTCACATCGATGCTTTTTCTAGTCCAGGACTGCAAGTGTTTTAGCTTGGGCCAACGTTTTTCCAAAAGGATAAGATATTTTACAATACTATAAATAAATCATGGGAAAGCGTGGTGATATTTCTCTTCTAAAATAATTACTAGCACTGTTCTCAAATACTTACAGATGCATCGTCTGGAATGTGCATCATACCTTAGATAATTGTTGGAAGTCAAAGGTAATCTACTTTTCAAATGTAGGTTTTAGGCAGTCCTTAATAATTACTAGGTGCAGCAGAGATACGTCTGGACTTCCTCTTATTTACCCTGAACGTATCCTGACCCTTTTTAATTTTTTATGTGTACTATTAACTTGCTGTCATACCGTCCAAAAATCCTCTGCCCTCCCTTCCTTTTCCCCGCTTACCTGACATTCGCCCTTCTATTACGGCCTTCAGGATCCTATCAATATCTCCTCCACCCAATAATTCTGCCTTCTTCAAATTTCGCCTTTATTTGCATCTGCACTTATCGTACCTGCCATCAATATTCAACTTCTCCCGAATGCTTATTTTTCCAACTATTACGCCCATTTTCATCCATAACACTGCCTATATAGTGAACTCCCACCTGCTCTAGTTTATTCCCTCTTACTTTTAATGTTCAATTAGCCGTTCTTAAAAATCGCATGACGTTGGTTCTCTGGTGATAAATCTTCATACCATATTTCTCACATTAATCCTGTAAGTCACCCATCAGTTGGCATTACCTTGGCTGTATAACTATTGATTAATCATCTGCAAACCTAACTGACTTAATCACCTCATCTCCCACATTTATTTCTTGCTCAAGTCTATCCCATGTCAGACTTAACTGACAAACATGACAAACTTAACTTAAACTGACGACAATGAACCACCCTGTCCCACTCTCCTACCGACCACTGCTCTCCCGATTCTCCATCTTCTACCCTTGCTTGTGTCATCTGATTTATTTACGGGTTTAAAATAAATTGCTTATCTTTCCGGTCTTATCTTACATTTCTTAATGCTTTCATCAGCTTTGCCTGCTCAACTTTATCGACTGCCTAGAAATTCCAGAAGTACAGAAGGACATCCTGGTTGTATTTTTTTATTTCTTCCGGATAAAGTTTTCATTGCTTCATATTGCATCACTGTATATCACTATCATTGTGCATCTGTAGATTGGCAGATAATAGTATCATGAAAGGTTAAGTGAAAGGATTCCTTTTTTTTCACACTATTTGTGACCATAGCAATGTAAAACATCACTTTCGACAATTCAACCTTCCCGAAAATATGCAACCGTGTTGAAAAACATCATTTCCCACGGCATTGCAGAGGTTGTAGGGTGAGATATAAACTACTTCAATGGTGTTATTTTTTCCCCTGATGATTTAATACTTTTGTCGAATGTGAAATTAAACTTTGATCCTATAATCTGCACTCGTACACTCCTACAGTCACTTACCTCTTTTTCGGAAAACGGACCAAAATTGGCCTGCCTCCTAATCAAACTTTTCATATGCATAAATTGTTCGTACTATATATATTTTAGTCCTTTATATATTTATGTCAGATTTCTTTATCACAAAGTTTTTCTACGTACCCTTTCTACCTTCCCTGAATTTCTTTCGGTTAATTCACTAATTATTTTGTCTCATCTCGTATGGTCGGTATATTGGTTTACCTTTCGTCTCCCTCTTAGCATTCAATCATAGGTGCCCCGTCAGGAGCAAATACCGACAACTCTGGGGTTATCGGAACGCGCAAGTCCTTCCATCACGTCAAGGTTGCAGTCCATGGGAAGGTGTGCGTCTGTATCAATCGTAAATTCTTTCCTCGGTCAAGTTCAGGGATCTCATCCATCAAAACTGTGGATCGTTAGAAATTCTTAATGAAGGGGTTATGGGGTTATTAAATGGGAAGGGGTGTTATTTAAATGAATATAGGGGGAAGGGGTGTTATTTAAATGAACGACCAAAAAAAGCAAAATAATTATTTTCCTTCATGAGTATAGTGTATAAGCAATTATGTTTCATGAGTATTGTTATTCAAATTACCTGCTCAATATTTAAATTTAATGTTAACGTCAATAATCTTATGTAAAACTAGCATAAATAGTTTATTCTTTAATTAAAATTATTGGTACCTTCATTTATTATTATATCCCTCTTGCTGATATTTTTAACGATGAGCTTTTAAAGAATTCAGACGGTTAAAAATGTATAATATATCTTCCTTGACTTGTTGGATAAACTAAAGCTGTATGTAGGTATAATAAATATTGTGGTGGTTCTTTCTACTCAAACTTTAAAGGAATTAAATTATGTTTCCTTAAAGTAAAGGTGTGTTAAGAGATTATGTTTAGTTTTTCCAAATGGATGTTCTTACTTTATAGCGTAATATAATATCAATATCGATTGTTATTTTTTACTGAAATCATAATTATATAGGTTTATAATTAGTACCACGATTCAACAAAGCTTCATAATTCCATTATTTTGGTAAAACTCCGTCCTTCATACCCCCTGTTAGCTAGGTTAAGTAGGAGATATTGATATTTCTGAACTAGTTGAAATACTGGCAGACAAAGAGTAGTAATGTCTTTTAATTTGAACCAATGACCTTTGGATTACCATGCCGGGAATTTACCTACATTATTAATGTAACCAGCAGGGTAATTAGGCAAGCTTGACTTAAAATGTAAATTATCGGAGTAAGAATGAATGTTTTTATTTATTAACTATTTTGTTATATTATTTTTTGCACTATGATATCGTTCAAGATTTCGAATTGAAGGGAGGAGTTGTCATTTCCTTTAATTCAATTGGTTCCAGTCCCAGTACAAAGATTATTTCCACTGAAAGAAGAGGCAGCTATTTTCGTGCTCATCAGAACGAATGCCAATGCTACTCACGATCGACGACTCAAACGCAAACATAAAAGAGAGAATCGGAGATTAGTAGTCAAGGCATGATGAGAGGGATGGGACTAGGAATGGTTTCCAAGGAATTCCATTCGTGGCTATTAGAGTGAGAAGTTCAATCAAAACGTCGCTCTTCCTTTATGGCAAAGAAAGTACTGGAAATACTCGGTCCTCGGAGCTATGGAAATGCTGAAATACTAGTGAAATAATCCCGCAAAACTATTAACCAAGTTATTATTCTTCTACTTTTATCTTGTTTTAATTAGCATCTACCTCTAGAATCTAAGAAACATTACAAACGAATTAGTAAACAGCATTGTTAGGTAATATTTTTGGGAATGATCCAGGGTAAAAATTCGGAGTCAAGTATTTTTGCGACTACCCTAGAGAGAGAACACCGTTGAAATTATACTGGGCCAACACTACTGTAGGAAAAAGGGGCGATGACCGTGCGAAGGAGAACTACGAGCTTACCAAAAAGATTTATTACAAAATCTACACTTCGATGCCCGGTTAGGGTCGTCCAAAAATAAAGGAATTAGAAATTGTGGGAAAGAAGGGTGAACCCAAGCTTACTGCAATGCCGATCCAAGGGCCGGATCAGGAGCGACGTTGACGCCAGGATCGCGGCGATCAAAGTCAACCTTCTGAGGGATTCCAAGATCTTTCCCAAAAAAACCCACATCTCGCCGCTCGGGCTACTATATAGGCCCCGTGATTACATTAGACCCTATTTCAGGTCGTTTGGATGCCATCTGACGATCAGTATGGTGTCCGGCTCCCTTCCCCTCTCTTTGACCACTTCATCCCGAGCCACAATGCACGGCTCAAAATTGTGTTCGATTTTGCCACTGACCTTCGCTCTGCTGAAAACATTTTGGTTGTTGCTCCTGTTACCTAGACCTCCGGTGTGAAAACAAGGATATTTACCAGGGGTATTATTTACTCTTGGTACCAGCCTCAAGTGAAAGAAAATAGATTAGATGAAAGAGAAGAGATTGGATAATAGAAAAGAAATTGGATGAATTTTTACCCATGTACCAGTGTCTAGTTTTCTTCCCCTAGGTACTAATCCTAGAAGCCTTTCATAATTTTATAAATACCAGAAGTTGGTACGTTGCCTTGATACCGAAAATACCTAGGATTCTAGGTCAGGATACCGGTACCTAGGATTTGTATCCTAGGAATCAGTGTACCAAGGTACGAGGAGGTACCTGTATTTCAGGGTACCAGGGTACTGGTACCCTATATTATAGGTACCTACTTTTATTATCCTAGGTACCAACCCCTGATGTTTAAAACATTAAGCACTCACACATGCCATGCATAACATAAATAATTGAATGAAAGATAAGCCTTAAAATTTCACTATAATATAGACTTAGCCCGTCGACGCAATTAGCTATACACGTACATGCGTTCTGTACGTATACAGTAATTTAGCCGGATAAAACTTAAAACTCAATGATGGAGATGTGAGATGGCCCAGAGCCCAGGGTCGCGGAGGAAGTTAGTGTGGGCTCGTTCGTCTAAATTAGAGAGTCGCGAGAAGGCGCGTGCATAGAGGATGGGCTTCATCTAGGATGTATCACCCCTAAAGCTCTCTCAGATTGGAAATACTGAAATGGCATCGGGCGTGTTTCCTCGAGTTCACGCACAATTAGCTTTAATTTTGTGATGTTTTGCATGTTTTGCATGTTTTTTTTGTTTTTTTCAAACTCATGGTTACTAAGTTACCAGTGGAGGGGAGAGGGTGAACATGTGTCCCCTTGTATTCCCGGTAGTTGATCGAATTTTTTTAATTACTTCAGATCTAGAGAGAGTACAGAAAGTAATTATTTGAATAAAAATCACAGTAATCAACCCAAATGTTGGTTTGGTAAGTGAGGATAGAGCTCACCCAGTACTAAGTCCAGCGGCGTGTTAAATTCACACGTCAGGGTATGGTGGCCAGTTCCTTTCCATATACCGCCTGCGATTTCCCAGGATGGCCTAGTACCCGAAAAATGGTACACAGCTTGTCTGAAGCTGAGGATGCCCAGAGGAGTCTCCATGAATCGAACCCAGGCTCTCCGGTTGGTAGCTCAGCGCTCTACCCACTGGACTACCGCTCCCCGTTATTTTCAAAAATCAAAAATGTTGGCTCCTTTTGCAAATAATTATTAAGTTTAATTTAAATAAGTCTTATTTCATATAATAGTAAAACTTTTTTAGTACGGTGTACCTTAATCCCTTCATTTTAAGCGATCATTATTCGCTTTCCTCCTATCGCTCAAGAGATTTTCCTACACTCTGGGCCGGAAGCCTGGGCGTAATAGTTGGAAGCTAAATTATATTGTCACTTTCCCCTCCATTTGGTTTTCGCACAGTGACCCAAGCAGTCTGTCAATATACACTAGATATGCTTCCAGACGCGATTATAAATAAAGGACGCGCACCAGTCCTAGACCATGTTACTATTGAAATGATGCCTTTGGTATCGATTTTTCTAGACTGAAAATGAAACTACAGTAAGTAATTAAAATTTATACTCAGACAATTGTTCGAGAATTTACATCGCAACACTTATCTGCAATTATAGGTGGAAATTGAATTTTTAAAAACTGTACAGTGAAATACTTCTCTTTTTAAAGGACCACTAAGTAATTTCAAAGTTGCGGTTCTTTATATCAGAGTCTAATAACATAACAGGGTTTTCAACCCTAATATGCTCAGTTGATATTTCATCAATAAATCTTCATTTGAATTTTCATACAGCTTCTCTTCTTCTCGAAAACAATAAAGAATCACTTTCCGAAATACTTCTCGCTTCCCTGAGATAGAACTTAATTGAATTGTATGATACGGCTTTGGAAATCTATTAAAGATATTTCTTTAGTAGACTTTGTATAGTACGCTAATAGTACGCTGTCTTTATCGTTGATAATTACAACGTTTCCTAAAAATAACAAAAAATGATAGAGAATCATAAAGACGCGTTTTAAAACGCTACATGTGTCCTGTTTCATATCTGGGTGACCCATTTTCTTTCACGGAAATCGATACTACATTTGTGCGAGTTGCGTATTCAAGTAATATACAATGGCTGAGTGGTGAAATTTAATGGCTCCGGTTAAGTTTATTTTTATTAATATTGCACAATTATTATTTATTTGTACATTTGCTTTCAAATAAATAAAATGAATTTTTTATTTAGCCAATTAGTTCTCCATTTTTTCAAGCGGCTTTCAACACTGGGAAAGTTGAAAAATAAGCATCGCGATATGTTAGTGAATTGGTTTACCTCGAGAAACGTTTCCTCGCCTAACAGAGGCCAATGCTAGGCTAGCTACGCATAACCCATCGTATAACTGCGTCTACTACATTCTTAATCGAGTTCAAATCTTCCTAGACATCCCCTGAAATGAATTTTCTTGCCTTGGGAGGATAACAGAGGAATTGGTAAGAATTTTCTTATCTTAACTTCGTGACATTTATTTCCACTGTCTAGGACTGTTAGCCTGGTGGCCTACTAAATTTCCGTTCCTAAGGCAGTAATGCATATAAATTATAACTGAAAAGAATATTGCTTAAAAATAATCGACTCAGAAAATATTCAGCTTAAAGAGAATGTTCATTTGCTTCAAATCCCTTAAGCCGTTTTAGTTGTACTAAGCCTGAAACTTGAGTTACACACTTTTGAAACAGAAAATTAAGTGGCAGTTTATATAAACGGCCTTCATCCCATACTTAAAGCATAAAACTAAGGATTTAGTCAATGTCCCGGCTGGTCTCGGTTGGAAATACGTTCCTCGTCTAACCCTAATTTTACGGATTCGATCCTCGCGCATTGCTGCTGAGTTATTTTGTAACTATTTTTCTTGTGTTGTGTGTGATTTGACCGTAGAAGTTGGAGCACCACGAAAAATGGAATTTATATTACATGCTATTTTTTATTTATCTCATTTGAATTATACCAAAAAACATCTAAAAATTCACTTAATATTTTTCAGCAATAAAGTACTTTGGTCCATTTTCAATGTAATTACGTTTATTATTAACAAGTGAAGAATTTAAAATTACAGCAAAATTCGTATTTTCGTTGATGTAGAATTTTAATAAGTTAAGATTGGGAGACTAAGCGCGGATATTCCCATGATATCATCATTATAAAACAATTTATTCCAGTACTGATTAAAAAATTATGCTACTTTCATCAGTATCCTATTGTTTGTCAGTTAAATTTAGTTTTAACTTCACATTAATATATTTGCATTTAACTTGTTGTTGACGAACGCTCTAATATCATTTAGCTTGCACCGTGACAGTATTTAAATTACAATTAAGATTTGTAGATTATATGTTAATAACTTTATTACGTCAGCATTTGCGTACATCATCATAAGATAATTAATAATTTATGCAGAACCTTTTCAATGAAGCTCTATCCTTGCTCAGATTCACCACTTTTTGAATGCAGAACGAAATGATGAAATTGGGAAGCATCCTAAAATCGGTGACTGAATAAATTGGAATCACAGGCACGATGGCCTTGGCCGTAATATTTCTATTGGCACTATTTTATGATGCAAGTATTTCCCAAATCCAAATACATATTTAACGAGAGTTTTTATTCGAATACGGTTCCGCGTTAACCCTTCAAAGATCGTATGTCTGAATAAGCCAGATAAACTATTGGTAAGTAATTTAATAAATAAAGAGGGGTGGGGTTGCGTCGAAAGTTGAATTAAATACATAAACTCAGAAACAACAAGCACATTTGGATGTGTCTATAATTAATTACCTAATATTATTCCCTTCTTGGTTTTAATTGGTGTTAATTCAGTCTTTTTTATAAAAATATTGTATTATGATGCAAATATTTGATGCCTAAAAAGCTATGCATATATGATTTAGGTGAGGGTAGGTATAGGCACTTTATTGCAAGAAGCAAGTGGCAGTGAACGTCACTGCAATGAAGGAAGAGATTGTCGTGTAATGGGATGGCTTGGAGAGCTGCTACAACTCTTTTCTGGGATTGATAGCCCACAATGATGAATTATACTTGTAGGTTTAGTTGCAGACGAGGAAATTAAGAAATGGTTATTAGAAATGAGTTGCTGTAGGCAGAGAAATATATAGTATGTGCAGGGGGACAATTCCTTACCCTGTGCCCCCTGCAGTTGCGAATACAAATTTCGAACCCAGAAAATCACATAACTTGGGTTTAGCTGGGTATATCCTGAGGTATAATTTATATTTATATCCGTGGCACTCCGACCATTAGCCTTATGTTATATTCACTAGGCTACCAATAAGCCTGGAGTATAATTTCACCTATCTTTTTAGCAGGTATTGTTTAAAAAATTAGTGAATAGGTAAGGGTGCTGTGCAGAGTTCGATTGCTTTTGAATCTTTGTTTCTATTTATTTTTGCGTGTACGGAAGGATATGATTCCCCGGTCGATGCTACTTAATGCTATGTTTGCTACCTCCTTAGCCGCAATTCACAGCCTGTAATGTGCAGACGTTCAACAATGCAGAAGCAAATTAATGTGTCTAATAGGGGATCACGCCGCTTTAATGTTCGCTGGTACCATAAAGATTCGTTATCCGTACATCTTCTCGCGGGAGATATACTAGTCTAGGATTGCGCTTTTGGATGATGGCTATACAGCTTGACAAGGCCAGGTGAAATTTCAAAAAAATCAACTGAAATCTATCCTACTCTAAAGATTAAAAGAATCTATTTCGGTCTGAAAACACGGCGTCTTCGGTGGCTAACAATGAGATAAAGCCGTCGGCTGCCCGCGCGCAGAAATAAAAATGGAGGAGGAAACAAATGAAGTTTTGGATTATAGGAGGAAGGGCGTAGGGGAGGGAAGAAGTCTTGAAAAAAATGGAAAGGGAGTTCACAGTGAGGGGGGGAGAGGGATGGGAAGAAGTTACCATTGAGATCAGTGGGTCAGGGGTAGATGTGTGGGTGGGAGAGGGTGGGGGATACTTGGAGGTTTTTAAACACTCAGCTCGTCGTCAAGACTCCAGAGTGGAGATGGTTCAGAGTCCAGAGGAGGGAAGAGGGGAGGGTAGTGGTTGGGTGCAGGCGAATTAACGGAAAGGAAGGAGGAGGGGGACTCGGGGGTTACATAACGAAATGTGACGGAGACGAGCAGACGACCCCTCCAAGCGCGTCTGCCCGTCATCGATGTAATAATTGGCGTAAAGACCTTTTTTTTAATCGGAGAAAGTGTGAAAGGCACACACTTGACGCGGAAAGTAGAAGTTTTTTTCCATCGAAGTTTTTGAAAATCCTTCCCACTGGCTCTATTTTGCGTCGTCGTATTGAAGTAACACCATTTAGTGAAATATATATATCATACATTCCTCAATTACTATGGCTGATGGAGATAATTATTTTAATTTATATCTTCTCTAAATCCATAAAAATTAGAACGGTGGATAGATTTATAAACAAAAAGGCGATATGAACGTGATAATCCTTGATTTTAACATAAACTCTTTTTCAGTCTTTCAGTTTCAACAGTTTAACGTCAACTCTCTTGATTTTAACGTCAGCATTAAGAAAATCGGTAGTGTTAGGATTTTACGCATTATATTTTATTGTAATATCATCAGTACTGATATGCAGAAGAACTGTAAAAACATTAATTTGAATTCATGATTAATTATCATTTATATTACATAAATACTGCGTAAACACATTTAAAATTACGTCAAGTAGTCTGCTTTTGCTTAGCATATTTACTAGCTTGAATCAATGTTAGGAATAAGATTTCTTTCCGAGAATGATTTCGTTACGTTTCATTCGATAAGCACTGTTTATGCCAAAGCTTGTTCATATGGAATAAGACTTTGGATTTTTTTTCTAACCGAATTTATAACTAGTGGAGTTAATCGTCCTATAGCACATCAAAAATATGAGTCGACTAAACGTTTTCACTTATAATATTGTACAGAGTTCAGTTATCCAACAATCGTAGTCTTTGTATGCAATTTATATCCTTTTCCAATTGTCCCCCGACATCCTCAACCCACAAAAAGCGTGATTTCTTTAAATTTGTGTTTTGCTTACTTATAGGAAACTGATAGATTGAGAAGAGAAGGATTTTTCTTCATTCATGTGCAATGTCCATTTAATACTTAAACGGTCAACAACAGCCTAACCCCTACTATGTGGTTGCGATTAATTGTTCCCGTGCGAGAAACCGGCATAGTTATGCTGAAGGACGGCAAAAATGAAATCAAAATGACTGCTAAACACGTTTATATCTAATTGATACTTTAGAGCGTTCTTGTATCCTTAATTTAGTGTAACCACAATGTTTTTCCTGGCATAGAATTTTCATAGAAGGGAATAGGCAACTTTTAATCATCGAATTGTTACAAGCTTTATTATGAAGGTTTGAGTCAATTTCCTCGAATTTTCTCCTGTAATTTCTCGCAAATAGTGAACTGCGATGCGCTTAATGCTATGCACACAAGATCGATCAATTATTCAATTGATCATGTTAACAAGTGATGAAAAGTCGCAAAGAAGGAAATGAAGACATCGCCGTTATTGATTGAAAAAGGTTTTAAATTATCTACTTTTTCGTTCGGACGATAATCTTCGTAAGTATACGCATCGCTTTTAAAATTCAATGTTCTCAATAATTCAGCGGTGTTTGTAATTCTTAATGAAACAATGAAAGCTCTATATTAGGTAGCATAAATGATAATGGGACTTATTGCATTAAAACTTAGGTTGGACAAAATGGAAAATATGAATTCAAGCATATTTGAAAAATGCAAAAATCACTCGCCTGAACCGGGACTCGAACCTGGATTCCTCCGGATCAGAGTAAAGGAGGACGCCTGGGTAGCTGAACTGGTAAATCACTCCCTCGGATATTGAGGGATCCAGGGTCGAGTCCCGGCTCAGGCGAATGACTTTTACATTGTGAATTTTTCGCACATGTACATATGAATTTTTCGCACATGTATGCAACAGTGGTTGATCCGCAAAAAGTTACTCCGTATCTATGAATTCAAGCGTCTGAAATGATACTCAACGCATTCAAATTGTTTTTGAAGGGCACATATTACTTACTATGCAGAGTACGTTTAATTTCAGTGTACTCCATTAATCTTATTGCACACGAATTGTGACGAAAGGAATTTTTGTCATCACGGATTACGCCTGAACGCGCACTTTCCTGTCGCGGCTTCAAAAGCTCAATGGTGTGATTTCAATGCCAAACGAGCATTGATTATTTAGCGGCATCATCCTGACGGACCCAAGAGTATTAATTTGTGACTAGTTGAATCATTATAATGAGTTATAAATCGTTGTTGATATATTGACCATAATGGCTTGGTAGTTTATTTTTCTCTTACAGCAGCTCGCTCTCAAACTGTTAATAAAACTGCCTCTCCCAGATCATCCGAAGAGTGAATTCGCAAACGAGCCACTTTTTAACGAGATCGTTGGTTGCCAAAAATAAAAATAAAGGGATATAAAAAAGATACACATAAATGAGAAGAACCCTCTCCCCCCTACATTCCCATCTATCTCATTCCCCCCACCTCCTTCGCCCACACTCTCTCCGCTCTCGAGAATTCTTAATTCATGGGCGTACGAAAACGCCGGTCCAAAGGGAAATGGGTCACACTGGAAATGAGCTCAAGGATAAGGTGAAGTGTAAATATGGACCAACACGACGAAGAAGGGGACAAGTGCATTCATATATATGTGTATGTGTATATATATATATATACACATACACATATACATGGATGCACTTATATATATATATATACACATTTTTATAAATACACATATATATAATTCTATTTATCTCGACTTGAGACATCTCTCCCCACGCAAGAGTAGGACAGGGTCACCAGAGGAAAGAGCAGTTATGAAGTCCTGTGAGGGGAGTGGGTGAGGGGTGAGAAGAAGCGGGGCAGGGTAGGGGAGCGGTGCGGGCGACAGAGTCTATGTTTGTGTGATCTTAGCTGGTGCGGGGGATGGGGTCGGAGGCTGTGGCGGAATCTCTTCCCCCCCCCCTTCCTCCGCGTGTAGTACGTGCGGATCACCCATCATGCGTGCGAGCGTCTTTATGATTCTTCAAGTAGGGAAAGTTCAGGGACGACACCACGGGTAGTCTCCCCAGCCACCGCTGCCGTCGCCGACGTCCTCTTGCGAATTAGTTTCGCAACCACTACGCCGTCAGCGTCGCAGAAAAAAATACATATATTTTTTTATACATTTTTACATATATTTGAGACGACGTAGACATTTGTCACCTATATCGTCTCCTTCCTCGCTACGTATCCGCAGACAGACGCGTCTAGGCGAGATCAGACGAAAGCTCGCAAAAGGTGCCGTTGGGTGAGGGAGTTGACAGAAGGGTTGCCGCCGAGCCGAAACGACCCGGCGAACTTCGAACTCATTAGCATTAGCGGGGTATAGTGGTCAGAGGACTTTTGGAAGTATTACCTTATTCTCTATAAATTGGAAGTGGCACTGTAAAAGAGGAATGGACCTATAAAATGATTTTACAGTGGGGGGAATCTCTAATTTTCGTATACGACTCATCATAATTAGGTGTATATCGCCCAAAAGTCACGAGTTATTAGTGTTCTTATCTGCCAATATATGTTGGGATACAAGCACGGAATAATATTTCGCTGAAAACTTGAAATTTCCAGTTGGTACCCTGTTAGACCTT
>LYUA01002181.1:27884-43602 GCA_002093875.1 Calopteryx splendens | reverse complement strand
GTTTTTCCTTCATTGATTCTCAGTCCCACCATTTGGCTCTTCTCTTCTAGTCAATGAAGCGTAATGCGCAATAATATATGTCACAATTTACGCCAGAATTGATAGCATAGCCCTTGAATAAAATTTATAGTGAAAATATTACCATTTCTCCTTTAACTATTACTGCATTTATGAATACCACGATAACCACGAATATAACACCATGATAACCACGAATGTTTCATAACCACGAATTATCATAAGTACCACAGACAAAAGTAATACTTTCTAGGCTCTGGTAGCATTAGACAAGTACATGGCGTGTTCCAATTAAGTTGAATTTACCGTGATAAATTGCCTAAACATGGCTCTATGCGCTGGTCACGCGTACAATCGTTTAGGAGTCAATCGACCCCTAAGTCACCCGACTTGAAAAGAAAACGTCAAGCCTGAGTTTGACGTGTCAGAAGAGGATTTGGTCGTTGTATTTTTAACTTCTTATATCCACGGTCTCGCTTCATCATCTTCAATTTAGGATCTCCATCAAACGCAATTAACCGCCGGTCAACCGTTCAAGAAAGAAAAGTAAGTGACCGGCGTTAGTGCTGGAAAAAAATATTTACCCGAACGAATATGGGTCACACAGATGTTTGCATCTCCTTCCAGGCGAGCTGGCACCAACACTTTCCTCTGTAGTAACAGGAAGTTTGGATGATTCTATAATAATTGCACGGAGTAGGATGCCCACACTTAAGGCTCATATGTCATTGGAAATTGGCGAAAAATTTGATCGAAGATGATAGCTAGTAGTTTCATGAAAGAAGTTTATATTCATTTAAGTCCAATACATATTCAGATGAAGTGATCTCATGACTCTTAGTTGGTTCTTTTGGGATAATTATTGCAAATGGTTATGTGCACTTTTTGACATCATAATTATTTCCAAGTAAATATCGTTCATTCCTCATAGAAACAGGCATACACAATTGCTCCATCACTCGAGCGCGTGTGTATTTTAGAATGAATGACGCTTCAGATTCTGAATCTCTAATTCGGAAAATATTTCAAAGAATTTTATTTGATTAAAATAAATGTATTTTTAATTTTACTTGTATTTAACTATTATTTTATATTTTCGGTATTTTTATATCCACTGGCGATAATTTGGTCAAGACCAAGATGACCAATATAAATAGGATGGAGAATCGTAGTGATTTTCCAGTACTCTATAAAACTGTTGATCCTTTGTAATCAATATAATAACTGGAGCAAGTACGACTTGCTCCAGTTAATCCGACTGCGTACGCTCAAATAATGTGCAAACGAAAAGGATGGTATTTTAAAACTGTATATCAGTCAGCCTAAGCTTAACTGATTCTACCTTGGGTGCAATCCTGAATCGACTCCAAACTCGCCGAAATGAGCCGAGAATGACAGATAAAAATGGGCGGATAAGTGGTATAGAAATATAATATATGTCATTATTAAGTCAGGTTATATATATAATATATATATATAATTATATATATAATATATATTATTATTAAGTCAGGTTTGCAGATCATCAAGGATTAGTTAGTCAAGGGATTGCCGATATTCGATTCCGAGTGATGCCTCTGACAATATATTTTTTTTCCTCAGCTTCACCCAAGCTATGTGATTTTTCAGGTACCAAGTCTTCCTGGGAGGCGTCACAGGGGATGCAACTGGACTCCCTACCCTAAGTTTCCCCCTTAACCCTAAGTTTCACCCACCTTTGGGATTAATATTGGGAGAGCTCTACCGTCACCTACCAAACCAACCTTAGGGTTGATTACTGTGGTTTTCATGTAGGACACAACTTCCCAACCCCTTCCTTATGAGGAAACCCTATGAAAAAAACGGTAAAAGTTCCCAAATATCCAATTTTTGTGGTTTTATTAATATTTTAGGTGATCAAAATATACTGAAAAAACGAATTAAAATAACGAACGGAAAATTTCAGGGATTTTTCATGTTTAATGACTACAGCGAGAAAGTCGTCTACGTAGGAATTCTAGGATTGATGAAACTTCCGAATTTTCGTAGGATCCCTATTTTTTCACCCGTATCTCACATATCCCTCGAAATATTTCTCACATATTCTCTCGAAAATTTGTTGACAATGTATTCAAACGTGAATTTTGACTGGTTTTACCAATGTCATTGGAGCCATGGAGATCCATAGTCGTTTCCAGATAATTCGGCCGTAATTTAATGCACTTAAGCTTAAATGAAATAATTATTAAACATTTTCAATGATTAGCGAACTTTTAGAAATATTTATGGAGACTTTTAATAGCTTTTACTCATTTCATAAGTTTCATTTCATTAGTTTCAATTCACTCTCCATAAAGTTTCACCTCTCTTCCTGTGAATTTATGATTTCAAAAAATAATAAGCATTATTATTTTGTCAAATATAAAAATAAATTCGAATGGTATTATGCGTGCTACAACACTATTGCCTCTATGTTTCCAAAGCGTTTTGCTATTTCCCCAAATTTCATAAGAATACCTCATTTTATGCAAGCATTTTCATTTCCAAAAGAATAAAGAGGGAATTAAAGAGCTTTTGAATGCCATTAAGAATCTTTTAAAATATTCCTGAAGTTTATTGTCTTGATCCGACGACTCCACACATCTGACAAGCATATTTAAGCCTAAAGATCTTCTCAGCCATATTTTTTACCTTTTCGGTGGATGCATTCAAGATTGCCCAGAAAATTGTTTTCCCGTTCATTCTAATTCATTTTTCATCCATTGAAGTAAGTATCTTCGTTTTATATCAGCATCCAATAGCTCATCTAGATCATAAAGAAGATCAGGTGGAGCAGTTTACGTATTCAAATATTAGTTGGGAATACAATAGGGGTTGTAGAAAATAAATTAGGTTATTAGAATAATAATTTCTGCATCAGAAGAAACAGAAAGGATATTGCTGAACAAAATCTTGAATTGAGAGAAAAAAGAAAATATAAGAGTAGACTAAAATATGAAGCGTGGATTTGCATGGCCTCGAAACCTGTCTTTGAAGAAAGAATAAACGTAGACCTTTGAAATGTGCAGAAGGATGAGGAATATAAACTGGATAGAAATAATAACAAACAAAGAAGTTAAATGAAAAGACGAAGCTTTAATATATTAATTAAATTAGAAAGAGAGGATTTCGACTGTAAAAAGTCGAAGGAGATGGAAAAAGCTGATGGAGGTGATATTGAGAAGTAGTGCGCTGTCAAATACAATGAGAGAAGGCTGTTAGTTAAGGAGGAAAATGTGGTCATTTTTGACTGCTTGGGGGAGGCTAGGAAGAATGAGGAGCTAAAGAAGGAAATGATGCACATAAAAATGTACATCATTTCGGGATCGTTTCTGATACGCACATGTGCTTTAGTGGTGAGTTTTTAACAATGTTTATAGATTATCGGTGGCCGTCCAAAACCTGCCCCAAATACGAAAGGCTAATTTTTTTTACGTTACGTCGTTTGAGAAATCACAAGGACTGGAATCTGATTGTGCATACAGGCATTATTACTTTTTCGATTCAGCCTTCTGTTCATGGGAGCTTGATGTGGCAAGAAAATAGCCTGAGAATGAAATCGAGAATCTACAAGAGTTTGCGAAAGAAACTTTTTTAAGACAATATTCTATCAGATAGACTTACATTACATTGTATTCTTCGCTGACGGCAATAATAGATCAAAAGTATTCAGTGAATCCACTTATGAGCAAGTTCTTATGCTTGGAGTCAGTGTCGTCCAGTTTTGTTACTATTTCCTTTCAAAATTGCTCTAATTTTTCCCTTTAGTTTTTTTAGACAAACACTATTAATATCATATGGCAGCCAATTCATTTTCTAGACGTGTTAACGATCTTAATGTCACTAGGGCTAGAAACAGCTGTTCTATTAAATCCATCTCAGTTAATTATAATTGAAGTGCAAACGTGTGATTCAACCTTTCAATTCACATTAATCATAATCATTCTGTGCTTCAAAATTAATGCTGCTCTAATGGTCGCAAAATGGCTCTTAACATAATGAAACACTTTAGGTTAAGATTTAAATAGGGCAAATAGTACGAGCATCCTCTGTACCTACACAGCTAAATAGACAGTTATCTCTGTGTGCATGTGATGTAGTGGGTGGGACAAAGTAGGACATATGACTCACGATGCTACCAAGGGAAGTAAAAGGGCTCTTGTTAGATGGAAGTGATTAATCATTCCCGCTCTTAAAGGAGAGCGAACCATTCCCCTTTATTCAAACTGCGGGTTAAAGTAGAGGAACGAGCATCCACTCATGACAGTCTTTAATGAGTGGCTTTCAAAGTATGGGACGGGTTACGAACAGGAGGGGGGCGTTGGACAGGGGAAGGCGTGAGCGAAATGCTTGAAGATTAAGCGTTTGTTTGACATTATTATAATTACTTGTTAGTTTACAAGTATCATCCATGTTTCCGAGTCCTTCCTTTCTTGAGACTGCGTATTTCGTGGTTGGGGGTGAGGGAACCATTTGAATGCATGTGAATTCGAAGTAGGAATACAAATCTCAGGAGTTTTACTGTTGGTGATTTGATTTGGGGAGTTGGAGGCATTACCAAATTTTAAACATTTTGAAATCATTTGACATGAGGAATTGTTAAAGTATTGTTCTTATATACCTTTGTAAAATCACTCCTATTGAAGCGCTTGCACGTACCATTCGCATTATTTGCTTAGTTCAATTTGTACATCCAGTGAATGTTTCTGTTGAAAATTTAGTGCGAAATCTGGTACTAAAAATTATAAACGTAAAAGTTATTATTTTTTTGACATTAATTCTTTATATTAACATAAAAACCAAACCAGCCCACCTTCCCCATGCTGTCCATTGAAGAATAAGGTAGTAATTTGAAATTGTATTGTGATCATTTAAGACATTATTTTTTAAAATTGTTTAAAAAAGCAATGACTACATCCTTTCAATAAAATTTTGAATTGAAATTTTTTTTATTATAATTAAATTCACCACTAAACCTTTTTATATACTAACGAGTTTTCACAGTATTTTTTTCTGTATATGTATATGATTACTGCTAACATCAGATTAAGAAATTATTTTTTGAAAATGGTTCTCTATACCCTCAAATAAACGAATATTTTGCCCTACAAACATTAAGATTTTCTAAGCATATGCTCACCGCATCCGAAAATTTTAAACTGCCACCTGGATACAGATAAAAGAAATACGACGCATAAAAACCCTAAAAATATACGAAAAAATCTTTCTCTCGTTCCATGTGTCACACACAACAGTCATCAATCATAAACATCAATAAAACAATAGACCTCGGCGAGTAACACGTAACGAAGGCAGTTGAAGCCTAATAAGTTAAAACAATACAAAGAAAGTAGTATTGAATAGTATTGGCAAAAACGGACTTATTCGAGATAAAATTAAAATATTTACACAATCAAAGCAAAACACTGAATAAAAATGTTGCTTTTCCCTAAAACTATCTCCCGTCACTTTCAAAGTTTATATTAGAATTTGCAGACAGTGGCAATAATATTACTAATTGCATGGCATACAAATCAGTTAGATGAAATTTCACTAACAAACACCACTGTAGAAGGAAGAATTTCAGAGATCTAGATTTTTGTGAAAAACTGTGAACATTAGCAGTTGAAGCTCATAGTATTTCATAGGAGGTCATAGTATATAGTATATCGTAGTTGAAGGAAATTGAAAATATTTGGTATTTACTTCTTCTAAATATTTATGATGAAATGACTTTTTTTTAATTACTATGAAACAAATGTCAAGCATAGGAAATTAGATTAATATTGTTATTTTATAACCTCATTGAAGAAAAGGAAATATGTGAAAATATTTGTAAATTTAATGATTAGCATCTGCTAAAAAAATAATGATTAGTGGAAAATTCTATCGAACTGGGTGAAGATTGATCTCATTTTAAGCCTGGTCAGAAGAAAGGGCGAGAAAAGGGTTCCCCTGGTTGGGAAAACAAGGTTGAGAAATGAATCGCAGGTTATTCAAGATAATAAATATTATCTTTGGTAGTAATCGAATAGTTTCTTTTGACCCTAGCTCTTTTTTGCCAAGATTTCTCCCATCTTGCTGTAATAATTTGAGTGCCACCCTCGTAATTCGCCTATATTCTTCGAATTCTTCAAATGCTCCAATTGTTTCCTTTCCTTCCCAACATTTCTAATAAATATTCGTATGTCTATCTCTTTTTCCAGATTTTTTCTCCAAAATACGATCTCCAAATCTTCCGTTCTATTCTCATCCTTTTTACCCAAAATTTCATTACCATGCAACACTGAACTCCGTATCAAAGTCATCACTAATCTTTCCTTTACGTTTTCACTTTCTTTTTACGCACTTCTACTTCCTTCGGTGTTTAACCTAGTCGCTCTCGTTCCTAAGAATCTCATAACTGTTTCGCTTATGATTTTTCTTCATCCCATACTTTAACACTGATTGTCCAAAGTGCTCAAAAGTTACGATGAAACATTTTTTGAATGACTTTAATTTAGTGCGTAGGGCAGTATGGATCCCCAACAGGGGTGGCCAAAGAAATACATATGGAAAAAAATACGCATGAAGGCTTGCGTCTGGGTCTTGCTCGGCTTCGGATCCGTGGAAATACTCTTTTTCCTTATGTCGTAGGTATATATTAACGTTTTTACTTTTACGCGAAATAGATATCCAACGCGAGTCCTGAGAGGGGCTTGCTAAAATCTTTTATTCTGTATTTTAGTGATACTTGAATGCAGGGATCGATATTCGGTGAGTGCGATAGTAGGTAGATTACCACTAAAATTATTTTATTCTCTACGTACTATTTCAATTCACAAACGAAAAGTGATAATTAATAAATCGTGTATAATAGTAAATATTAGTGTTACAAAAGTTGATTGTTCTACCTTATGTTAATTCATTCCTTTTCTTGAGTTAAAACTAAAGTTGAAATGGTAATCGGGTTGAGGACGTGTTTCGAACTACCGTCGTGGAACTTCAAGTATTGGGTCCTTTTGTGCGTATTTTCTTGATGAAATGGATTTTAGAAAAGTTCTTGTGTGAAGTAAATAAAATAACAGGCACAAGGACGTGCGTTCTAGTGCCTTTGGTCGACGTCACAGGCAGAATACAATGACTAGGAAAAAGTCACTAGTGTATATTCCGTCGTGAGTACGGATCTTTAAATATTCCAAGAATTTGTTCACCTATACAATTACTTTGTTGGATTACTCGAGTGCCTACTTACAATTGAGCAAATGATTTAAATATAATACAAGTACGTAGGAGAATGGCCATCAGAAACCTACCTTAACCGGTAGATTACCATTAATAATAATTGTCATATTTCTCTGTTCTAAGTGGATCATTTATTCTAATATTTAATCCTGTACAAAGTTTTGGAAGAAACATTTTAGTACACCCCATAAGGAAATTATAGTTAAAAATTAAAATAATTGTACTAAGTAGTATAGTATTATGTCTTACATCAATAGCCATTTTGCAAGTTATTCCACATCACCCGAGGAAGTTACTCGCAAGATGCTTTTCTCTTCGTGTTTGGAGAAGGAGCGTACGAAAAAGAGATCCCCTATAGGCTTATGAGAAACGTCCTTTCCCCTTTTAATAGGGGACTAGCTCCCACATTATGTTTTATACTACGGTTATATCTATATGTATACATAATACCCTACAAGCCACCACTGCAGTGTGTGGCAGGGGGTGAGTTCACACCAGACATAAGAAAAGGTGCAGAGTAGTGCCCTCTCCGCTAGATGTCTAGCGTTCATACACGATATTAAGAGTGCAAAGTGCAAGGCTAGCCATCCCTCGGAGTATGGTGAGGCGTACTCAGGAACGCTCGGCGGAGCTTGGGTCACCGTATGAGTCGTCCCGAGAGATAACCCTCCTGAGTAATTCTGAGAAATAGTCCTTATCTCAAGGGAGCAAAATGCCCCTGCGACACCATCGGGAGTAAACATCGCACGCGATCAAAGTATTATTTTCACGGATTTTGCCCCTATCACACAAAGGACAGATTTCATTAAATATAAATCCTTCATATAAATTCATACATTCATATAAATCCTGTAACTTTACTTATACTTTCTGAAATACTTTTTTATTACGGCCCGGTATTTGTCGGCATCAATCGCCTCCTCAGTTCCCATATTTTTCGCAAGTCGTGTGATAAAGTACCACGAGTGCACCCCACAGTTATACCCATCCCTCTGTTTTGCGGAAGGCATCGTTTTTACGTCCCATCCTTTACATAGGTTTTTTCGTTACTTATTGTATTGTTGCTTTTTCAAGAAGCATTTAAACATTTGAATTGGTTTTCAATATCCGCTTTTCGCGATCCCCAAATGATCGAAGCATGAGAATGAAAACTTCTAAATTTACAAAAAACAGACACCAGTAATTGCCACTTTATTGTACGGCATTAATATTTTTTCCCTTTGAATATAAGTTTGGTGACTAAACCCTCAGAAGTGATGCTTCCTATTAGGGCATGCGTTGAATTTTCACGCGGAATATAAAGAATGTCGGTATTGTACTTTGAAATTAATACGCTTGCTAATACATCTATAATGAAATTGCAAAGCCATTTCCTAGTGGATAGTGAAATGAAGCTTTCTAAATGAAGACGGGTATATTGACCAAGGTGTCCTAGCACGTAAGGTTTTCCTATATCCGAGCAGCAATCGTAGTACCTGTCGTCTGAAACCAAGCCATTATCGTGAAAGTAAAGCGGCCCATGATTTAGAATCGCCTTAGCACCCTTTTTAACCCAGTATGTAGAGTCACTGGTGACCTCCTCGATTGTTTCAACATTTTCCTCAACTGTATCGGATACGAGTGTTGCCTGTTTCCTCGTTTCAACTTCGAAAACCCTGATCCCTTCTCCCGTGAAAGACGTAACTTTTCTTTCCCCCTTCCTTCTCCGTTTTCCCTAGCGCTCTTCAACTGAGAGGGTGCCCACCCTATCTCCCTTAACGATTTTTCGGCGTTTACTTTGAACCTGCGATATTTCCAATAGTAACTCCTTTGCCCTGGATAAAACATGAGGTTTAACTGCTCTCAGGAATATCCCCAACGCAAATTAAAATTTGAAGCTAAAAATGTATTTTTAACTAGCCCAAACCACCTCTCAACGCTGGAATTGCTGTACCGCAGGCCAAAAGATGCCCTTTCATTCTTCCCTCTCAGGATTTTGGACCATAGCGGAAGGAATGGCATAAACCGTTTCAACAAAAACAGACAGAAACCTAGAACTGAAAAATGAATTAGGATCACCTTTGGACCTAACATTGGACTCGACTGCAATTGCCGCAAATTTCAAATAAAAAGGGCTACTCTTATAAAGCCTATCCTTGAGCAAATGTGGTACGGGGAATTCTTTCCTCTTCATGGTTGAAGGCGTCAATGCGTTCCTCGTAACTATTTCCTGAAAGGATGCAACTGCAGAATCCACACTCTCCCCTCCCCTCGCACCTCAAGAGGGTAAAAAATAATTGGAAAATATATTCAACGACGTAAAGGGAATTAGATCGAATCATTAACGCATTTAAAGCCTTTTAAAATTTCCTAACTTTCTTATCAGGATATGCCTTCACGAGGGATTTAGCGACGAAATGCATAATGTGCGGGCAGCAGAGAGTAACGGGAACTTCTATACGTATTTCTTCACTCCCGTTTACATTCGCATAAGCATCCTCTAAATAGCGGGAAAGGTTGTCTCGGGACCAAGCTAATACCGCATCATTTATTAAAGTAAAACTAAAATCACACTCGTCGGAATCAAAGATTTGTCTTTTAACGCCTGCCGTAGTTACTGCGAAATAATGAAAATGAAAGAGGAAGTTGGATATCGTTGCAGCGTCGTCCCTGTCACTTATAAGTTCCAATGCTTGAAGGATTACATTATTTACATTTACAAATCCAGCGTATTACAAAACACGCTTACGAAAAGAGGGAAGGTGTTTCACGACTGATCCCGTAGAAACTAAGTAGAGAGCTGGTCAGCTCTCTCTGGAAAGAGAAGATAGCACGAGAACCTGCTTAAGTGAGCAGCAATGCACGGTTAACGGTATTCCAACGAATTGAATTTATTTATGCTCATCGTCCTCTTCATTTAAGTACATCTAAATGACGTCGTCAATGGCATTATTCCTCAAATTCTGCGATGCTTTGCCTTCCATCTGTGCGTGTCGGAGCACATCTAGCGAATGAATCCCCTCCATGTTTCCCTTTTGAAGTGATTTCTCTTTTGCGGCGTTAACGGCTCTGCTTCTAAAAAGTAGTGGCTTCTCCTTCGTTAAAACTTGTTTCGCTTCATTTCTATCTAAACCGCTTACACACAATTTTTCGCTACCATGCCTTTCCTCGCCCTCACTATTTACGCGAACGGAAATCTCACCCTCGTCGGTGACCATGGGATCCCCAATGAGGAAACTGAATTTATTGCAGCCACTATGCTTGCAATTCACCTTTAGCACAATACTTCCCCATCTCTGCGGACGCAATAGTTTCGTACAAGGGGAATACAACTCGAGTTAATTAAGAAAAACTTTCTACTGAGGGTATTTGTCCATTTCCCTTTAACAAACGTTCCACAAACAAATATTTCCCCCACTCCTGAGCCGAAAAATTAAATATATCTTCATGTATACCCGGCGGAACCCAATTTCGCGATTTTCTTATTTTCTTGAAGGTAGCCACTGTGCTTACATCTTTCGTATCCTCGGAGGATTCTTTGTCAGCAATGAATATTTCATTTGATTTTTCGGATTTGTACTTATTGACTTGTCCATCTTCCATCCAATTCTAACGCCAAGCCCTTTCAATCACTGCGATATAGTTTAGGAGCAATTACTGGGTACCTTTACTAATGCACGGGAAATGTGTTCTGTTGTGGTATTCGGTGGGCCCAGGCGCAGTAACTTGGTACTGGGCAAAGGGCCCTGCATCCACTTTTTCTGCCTTCTTACCTAAAGAGGGTTATCGGAGGAGAGGATGGTAAGGGTTTTGATCTTCGTACGTTTTACTTTCCAGTGCTTGGTATTCCTAGGTAATGATTTTCACGTGGATTAATGTTCCTGTTTAGGAGTAATTACGGAGTACTTTTACTAATGCACTGGAAATGTGTGCCGTTGTGCATTTCGGTGGGCCCTGGCGCAGTAACTAGGTACGGGGCAAAGGGTTTGTGAAGTGCTGGTTGTTAAAGGGTTAGTACTTGGTATTCCTAGAGATTTCCATGGAGATGAATGTTCTAGTTTAGGAGTAATTGCGGAGTACACTTTTAAACATTTGGAAACATTTTTGTGTAAGAGTAATTTAATAGTACTTTTGTTATAGGACCCAGTACTTTTTTAGAGGTACCGACAATATTTCCTCAATAGATGCATTTTAGCTCTGGATGGATTTGGTCCCTAGGATAAGTTCTTAAGTACATTTTCAAAATATAACAGCTGCTTGTTTCGTGTGCGTATTGCGTTTATAGTATGTTCCACGCATAAGGGTCTCCCTCATAGACCGTGGGTTGGCGTTTTCGAGACACTTAAATAAATTTTTAATTTGTCAAATATTTTATTTCACTGTTTCACGTTTAAGGCTTTTGTTTTAGTTACCTTCTTTTAATGACTTGTCATTAAAATAAGGTAATGAATGACTTGTCAGTTACCTTTTTTTAATGACAAGTCATTAAAAGAAGGTAACTAAAACAAAAGCCTTAAACGTGAAAAAGTGAAATAAAATATTTGACAAATTAAAAATTTATTTAACAGTGTCTCGAAAACGGCAACCCACGGTCTAAGAGGGATACCCTTATACGTGAAGTTACCGCGATTAATAATTCGTTTTATATTTTTTTTATTTGCACGCATTTCAGTTGTTAAAAACAATAATTTTTTACAACGTTTACAACCACGTTATTTTCACTCTCCAATCGACATCCGTATTCATTCATATGGTATATTAGCCCTCAAATTTTTTAAACTTTTAAAATTAAAATAAAGGTTATTATTGTCTATAGAAGAAGTTTTTAAAAATTTTACTTGGCGTTTTGTTTAAATGGCTTTTGAATTTTAAACATATTTACACTATTTTTAATTGTTTATAATACATTAATGTGGATTTTTTTACATTTATCGTGAGAGCATGTTCTTTTATCTTTTAAATGGTATATTTTCTTGTTTATGAAGGTTGATAGTTTGGCTGTTATAAACAAAAGGAAATAGGGTTACATTCATTGCCCCTTTAGTTTGTGATATTATGCAATTTGTGTTAGATTGATGATGCTGTGGGCTGAAATCGCAGAAATAGTATCCAATGTGGGCCAACTTCTTGAAAGTAGAAATATTAGAAATATCCTTCGAGGCCGTCGAGCATGTGCTCGAAAGAAATATCTACGTTCCTTTCATAAACCGTCTTCCTAAAATTGGTTTAATTTCATGCGTAAATAGTGTTAATGTATCTCTTTCCCTCGTCTCTTTGTCTACTTTATTGTATTTGATTATCGAAAAATTGCTGGTCTGTTAACTGGCCAAGTGATTTTGAGAGGAAACTGAGTAATCGTGAGTTTTGCAGATTTATTTCACCAAGGTCAACCATTTTAGACTCGTGAATTCTTGTGGTTACGATTCATTAATTATTTAACTTAACATGGACTACCTATTTAATTTCTGAGGTACATATGTTACAAATCTCATTACTTCTCTCTGGAGGTTATAGATACACAGGTATTGTACCGATATAAACCTTTTGTTTAAACGCTTAAATAATGAAATCAATACGACAGATCTTCTCAGGTGCATTCATATTAAGGATGCCATCTCCCAACACTATAGCCAATCCAGCAAAGCAAATATTACTAAAACGCCCTAAGGACTTTCTGTGGTAATAGTACCCCTATTCAGAGAATATTAAGGAAATTAAACCTTCTTGGATATGTTGCCGATAATTTTAATTACTCTATATTGCAAATGCTGAGTCTGCAAAATTTTGTGATATTGACTGTTATGTCTAGACATATTTTAAGTACAAGCGTGTTTACTCAAGATGTTATATTGCATTTCAAATTTGTATTTCTATTCCTCAATATATTTGATTTTTGAGGAATTGCTTACTGTTGATGGGGTGCTGGGTAAAAATTTGGAGTATGAGGTGGGGGATCAGGATTCTAGAAGTTTGTCCTGCACCTATGCACTGAAGTCATTGTGGAAAGGTATTCCATTTGATGAGTGGCTTTAGTTCTAATACCCATTTGTACCTTGTAGTATGTGGCTAAAGCTTTTATTTGATGATAATTTCATCTCTCTACTGTAGGTTATCTCATCATTCAATACACCTTTGCTTATTTTGTCAAAATTGTCACCTGTGTATTGGATCCTTTTTCCAAATCATCACAACTTCTTCTCTTTCAGTAAAATATCATAGCCTATGTCCAGTCTTGCAGCACTGTTTTAAATCATCTCAAAAGTTCTCTACTTTGTGGCCATCTGTGTGCCCACGCCAATCTTCTTAGAGGGATGATGTCACTATACCCCATGGATTATTCACTTCTCTTGAATAACATGTACATATATGTACTTAACATTCAGCAACTCATATCTGAGCCATCTCATAGCACATTAAATGTAAGAAGCTCATTGAAATGAATCTAACTTATCCTTTTATGTGCTCAATTATGTGGTTTGTTTCTTACTGGAATTCAAATGCATACCTAATTTGGCAATTGCATTGAATACTGTTAAGCTGCTCTTGTCTGTTCTTAAATCATGTAAAGGAAGGTTGTTCTTGAAGTGTAGTTAAAGGAGAGTCATGTATGACTGCTCAACATGGTGGTGTTGCATTAATCATATTTTGTGATGTGTTGCATTTGAAGGAACTGATAGATATTATTGGCAAGGGAATGGGTAATACCCCTTTTAAGTTTTTTATAATAATGAAAAAATTGCCAAAATTTTGCTATGCTTACATACTTTTGCTCTACACCCTCAGATTTATAGAAAATTATAGAAGTTAGATTAATTTCCTCATTTATTATGCACAATATTTTTGATATGCAATAGGGACCATGTATTTAACATGGATGTTGTTCTCACTATGAGTGCCTCGGGTAGAAGTGGATACTAGTGAAGTCATCATCACTTTCACTTCTAAACCCTTCCTACTACAATTTTTCAAAATAGACTCGTCTAGACCAAAAACCAGTTTCAGGCCCTTGCCCGTGAACTTTCAATTCACTGTGAGCTATGCCTATGTTTTTTTTCCTTCTCATCAGTTTTATGAGGAATTGTTATTCAGTTCCAGGAGGTAGCATCTGGCCATTATGTAAATCCTGTAAGGCTATATGATATCACTTGGGTTAAAATTTAAGATGACCAAAATACAGTAGTCTGTGCAGTATAGTAGGGGAAATGGCCTAGCCACGTTAAGCACTGTTTCATGTTACTTCATGGTAGTTATACAATGTTGGGTCCAGTTGGGTGTTCCTCCAGTAATTTGAGATCCATGTTGAACTTCTGACTGTTTAGGGAATGATTCACGCTTTGATAAATTCTCATGAAATCCATGTTTATTTGCTTGGCAGCATTACTGTTGATAACCAGCAAAGATGCTTTTGAAATCTAGGAACTACAAAATATGTACCCCTTTTCATAAAGCTTGCTCTAAAAATGTGTGAATATTAAATAAGTTTTGATTTATGCAATGATTACATACAATAATTGTATTTGGACTGCAAGAATAATTTGCAAATAAACAAGGGACCTAGAACATATGTTTGTCTATGTGCCTAGTGGTAATGATATTGAAATCATTGAATTTATTGTACTTGAAAATGATCCATTGTATTTTGGGGGATACCAATTGGAAAAGCACAGTACCCATCCTACAGCATATGTAATCTTAGAGCAGGGATTTTTGATGGTCCAATGAGGTTATGGATATTAGTTAACCCCTTTAGTGCACTAAATATTAATGTCACATACTGCATACATATGTTAAATCTCACATATTGCGTACATATTTAACCTGATCACATTACAGTTACATGTGAGTTTTATGAATTCTGTACATCAGTCAGTTTAATGAAAATAAAATACAAAAATTAATTTATTTATTTATTGAACATTATGTATATGTTTATGCAACTGAATTGTGTAAAAAAGAAAATCAAGAGTTGAGTGGGGACTTAGAGGCCATTTCACTTGCTATGAAGCAAGTCTATGTGAAAACAGCAACTGAGAGTTAAGCTCAAGGTCTAGATCAAGCCTGCTGTATTTATCAGCATATAATTATACTCTTTTCCTTAAATTCAGTTCTGAAACTCTACCTGAGTGTTACACAGGCATACTGCATTTTGCATTTATAATTTTTTTTGTTAACTTGGATCTAATATCAATGTTTTTTCATTCTAAGAGTACATTTTCTTTCCTATTAATAGCCGTAAAAGGGCTGTAAACATTAATAAATGAGTACATTATCCAAAAGTTCAGAGGTCCCAAGTCTCTTAATTTTAAATTCTAGTTGTTTTACTCAAGCTTCCTTCATGAAATTAAAGTGTGTTATATACAAATAAATATAGGGTGTACAAATAAATGGGGTGTGCCATTCATATTCATCACTGAAAACTATGTGCTTCGAAAAATTTTAGAAAAATATTTGAGTAAGGCTTAAATTGGAGTTGAATCTT
>LYUA01002180.1:372132-383005 GCA_002093875.1 Calopteryx splendens | reverse complement strand
CCCCCCACACACACCCGCGCGCTACCCTTTCCCGCCATGTGTCTCCCATGTCCTCTCTCTCTCTCGTCCTCACTTCCGTCTGACCCTCGTGCTCCTTAGTGGGCGTCCAGGGAAGACTTCTGATTTTTAAGGACCATGGGGAATTTCCGTGAAATCGGACGAGGAGGAATTTGGCGTCCTGGGTCGTCAAAAATAATCACTCTAAATATTTCATCATCATCCATATTTAAGTCCGATGCTTGGGGTGGCTGCAGCCCTCCACCCTTTTCCCTCTGATGTGGACTCCCTTACTCCCTATCAGGCCTTGCACGTGACATCCTTATTTACTTAGACCATGCGTCTTTAACTAAATACTTTGAAATTCGAAATTGCAAGTAAAAGTACTCCGGGATGGCTTGATATTCACGCTTATCCCGACGTTTTGGATAAAAATCAGATCATCTCCGGGGGGCCCACTCGTTGAATTTTGGTACTGTAATTTTACCTAGTCTTTCACATCAATAAGTTCTGACCCTTTGCGTCCATTACCATTACACCGCAATCATGGACTTTCAAAGCGACACGAAAAAGGTCGCTTTTAAAAGCAGAAGGAAGAGTTCATTTCGTATTAATCCCAATGCGAATGACATTTACGGTTTTAGGGAAATGGGGAGGGGGTTACTTTTTCTATACCAACTGCGTTTATTACCCATGAAGTTCACATCGGTTTGATTTCAGCTGGAGGTGGGTGTAGAGACGTTGCCCAGTTTTAAACCTGGTACCCTCGAGTCTGTAGTCCACCTCTACCTGCCTGACTTCCATTCACACATTCCATTCAAATCCCCCAAAGTATAGCCATCAACCTGATGATTGGTTTGACGTAAAAAGCACCACAAAGCGTGTGAAGTGCACACAACAGGGGTTGGGGGAGCGTCGGTTTCTTTTTTTCTGTGCCACCACCCGTTTCCATGGAAGATTTGGTATCCAATAAGTTCCACCGTTTTGGTGAAGTTGAGGGTGTTCAGAGTCAAAGGAAATCTAACCCGAGACATCAGTGTCATTAGCTGAATTCTCTACCCTCTGGGTTTCCCCACTCCAACTCCAAATACCCTGTATATAATGAAATTTTAAGAGGAAATTTGAATAATTTCCGAGGAGGGCTGGGATTCGCTAGCTAGGACCGTTTGTCAGAAGACCTCTTAGTTTTCGGTACGCAAAGGGTGGGGTCACCACGGTGCTCACACACTCAGACTTGTTCAGAGTACCCCGCGCCTATTAGATTAGACTAGTATGCAATGTATCGTTTAACAGGTAAGAATCATTTCTATAAAATTTTAAAAACTGCCGAAGTAGCCACCATTCCAATGCCACCTACGATCATCACACTCTTACCACTCAACACATTTAACATCTCGCGGACAACACAATGAACATCAAAGAAAATATATAGGCTCTATAAGGCTCTAACGATTTCCAACAATATTAATAATTAAATTTTTATTAACAAAAATGAAAAAAAAACTATAAAAATTCATAAAAACCTTATCTTGTCGGTTTGACGTTTCGCGTAACATTTGTGGCTCAGTCGTGGGCTTGAACCCACTTTTTGGAATAGGATAGTTGAAGAAATCGGACAAAGTCGGATAAGGGGAAGGGAGAGGGTTGGAAAGCGAGTTCAATCTTTGGAGGTATCACTCAGGAGCACCTGTCCCCTTTGGTCTCGACGTCTTCCCCTAGCGTTTTTCTATGATCGCACACACTCGCTCGTTCCATCAAGGCTCATGTTGCCACGAGGTCATGTTGACCCTTGGGGCCCTTCAGTGGGGGTTATTGGCGATGAGTCAGGCTGGCCCCTTAATTGACCAGTGCTCCCACACCCTTCCCTCGCAGCTTCTTGTCTCTGTCACACGGTTATTAATAAAACCGAGAATGAGAGCCATTCAATTCTCGAATATTGCCTGATAGACTAAACCCCTTTTAGGTGTTCAATCTTGTTTGTAAGTCAATGATTCTTAAACTCTATTGCATTTGCAGGGGAAAATTAACACGATGTTTCTCACGCATAAGTATCCCTCGATTGCAGCCGTAGGAAACATTTAATGCCACTATCACTCACTTTGCCAACACTTGTTGTCAATTTGCATGATCAAGCCATCAAATACCCTGAAATGGCTGAAGTGCTACCACTTCCTTCCACTCATCCTCGTGACAATCACGAGGTAATATATACGTCGATTAATTCCCCGCATTTTAGCTAATTATTTTCACTTTACTCGCACTAAATGTCTGGTCAGTGCCTTATTACTCCTCATCCAACTCCAGAGTGACGATAAACATACTGGGTGCTTCCATGGCTGGGTTTTGCCCGAAATCATTTGTTATCTTCAGTTAACACAACAGAGAAATCCAATTGGAAATTTTACGCGATTCGGGATTACCGCGAAGCACTTATTTGTCTTCCATTCTGAGCTCCCTTTCCGGTCCCGGAACCCCAACCACGCCCGGCGGAGTGCGTTGGGTGACCGCTTTTGGCGCCTCCCTTGCTTTCGTGTCAATCGGTCTGTTATTGAGCTCTCCGGAGTCAGAAGTGATTTTCGATTTTCGTGTGACCCACTCGGCTAGCCGGGCACTTTATCAAAGGATGTCTGTGCATTGTTTACCTCCGAAAATCATTTTCCTCTGCCGTATGACCAGCCGCTTTGCAAAGCATTCGCCTAAGCGACTATCCAAATGCTATTTTTTCATCGTGCGAGTTACCTCAAAATTCTATGTTCTCCACAATTGTGTCCTAGCATTCTTTATTCTTGATTTTAAATTTTGTTTGAAATGATCCTGACAGAGTATAGGTTTCAGACTTTTTTTTAGTAACTTAAGATAGATTGATCTAGTTTTCATTGCTCAAAAAAGTCTTAAACTTTTGGTATCATATAAAAGATGTCTCTCCAATTTAACATATGTAATCAAGATCCCGGCCTCTCATCCGAATTAGTCCGATGCGTTATGATCATTCGTTGGTCTGTCAGTATTGCATTTTTCGATGTAAGCATGTGTTTAAATAAATTATCTCATTCCATTGTTTAAATCCTAGCCGGGCGATTTATCTCCGTCTTCAAAGTGTATGTGATGGCCTAATTTTCCACCTTCAACCGCTTCTTTTCGGAGAGTATCAGAATCTTATTTTAAGAGTTTCTTAATATTTCATAGACGCGAATAACCTCTTTATTTTGTTAGTTCATCATTTCTCTTGTCCTCTTCTCCCATAATTTTTTTTTCATTTCACTGTTATTTTCTATTATTTTAGCCTTTCCCAATGGCCTCACCTAGGGAAACACCTGTAAGTGACCATCGAGCGTGTTCGCTAAAATTTAGTAGACCGGGGAACGTCTTTTATTCTGGAAAATGATGAGAAAAAATACACACATGTGTTTAAGTACTTTTCATTTTTAACCCTCCACAAATATAGGTATGCCTTTTGAAAAACCATGACTTTCATTTATTTTTTTGAAAAATGAGTGCTGTTAATATTGTGAGCCATCGGCAAATGAAATATGATGGAAATAGACAAGTGTTTTGGGTGATTTTCTGAAGCCCGCCGTGCCAGTTGTGGCGGAACTGCTCTCATTACGTCAAAGGGAACGGGCTGGCAGCTGAGTAGAATTTCGAGCACTGGAGGAGTTCATGCAGAAACCAACTGAGTTTGGCATACAAACTATTTGTTCGTTTTAACAATAATGGTGGTGATATTTTCCCAGTGCAATGCGTGCACTCAGGTCAGGGAAGTTTTGTCTCTCTAACCTCCTCCCATCCACCTCCAATTTCTCCACCCAGCTATTTTCTCCTCTCTACTTATCCTTCCCAATCCAATATGTTAAAACGTTGGCCGGCCTATGAAACAAGTGTGGAAAGTAAAAGCATTAATTTATGGAATGGAATTTAATTATTTAGAATATATTATAAATATATTTTTCTCATGGAATGTCTCCATCTAGTGAAGCCTAAAACTATCGTTCCAAGACAGGGAAACTCGAAAGGGGTGTCTTGTATCCCCATTTGTTGCGCATTACGAACACTGAATTCAATTTTAGGGAAATATCCGACATGTAAATCGAATAACTGCGGTGCTCTCCTCCCGTTATTATTTGACGTATTTTTCTCGGAGCACTGGTACTCCTAAGAGTATTGGTCTAGAAACAATGTTCGCAACACATCTTTACTTTTGTCTTACATTGGTCTTTTGACGTTCACTCACTCTTTTGGTTCTTCGCCAGCTCCCGTCCCACGACTTCGCTCCTCCATTGTTTTCCGTTTCATTCCCTCATTGTTTACGACTCACCTACCTGCTTTCTTCAGCCTACCTATTTATGTATATTTATATTTTTTCTCCAGGCGAATTTGTTTACATTTTACTTCATTCCATGGAAATCCCTCTTCTGGTTCAACTTTTTCCTCCTTCCCGGTCCTCCCCATCCCCCATCCCCTCCTTCAACTCCACCCCACCCACGCTCCTCCAACCCCTCCGTCGAGAATTTCCTTTCCGCACGTCAGTCTGTTTTCATACATATCTCGCCCGCCCTTTTTATTCGCGCGTATTTTCCCAGTCGACCATTCGCAAGCTTCATGCTTTCCCTTTGAAGTTCCCCAGTTTTGTTGACTTTACAGATTTCATTTTTTTTCGGAGTCGCTGAAATCAAATACGTTATTCATACCCTATTTTTTTACAGGATTGTTGTTTGTGCTTAAAATAATTTCTCCCGTAGCTGGAAATCCAACAAAGGAATTAAAAACGGAGATTCTGAACAATAGAGAAAAAATATACGTAAGGTGCCCTAGCCCTGGAACTGGGAACACGCCAAATAACACTCCGGAAAAGCAGTTCTCAAAATCCGCAGTCTTCGCGGTCCACTCCGCAATTACTTCTGGGGCCAAACTCTGCCTCTGCACGTTCCATCTCTGATATATTCGGAAACGCATCTCTTCTTTTTAAGTTCTTAAAAACTCAACGTTTTTATGATGCTTTTCGAAAAGCATTCCTCTTGTCGGTAGGTCTGTAGGCATTTATCCTTAAGGGAGCATTTCCTAGTCCAAAAATTAATTACGGTCACTAAGTTAAACCGAAACGTGCTAGCCAAAGAACAACAACCATCCACTTCTGTGTCACGTGTTTTTATGTCGCTATGAAAAAGATTGGCAGGTCACCGAAAATTAAATACATGGATAACTCCGGCTTAATGAAGACATAATTTCTTCAAATGTTCGCCTTTTCATTTATTTTCATCCACTAAACTTATAAATATATTTTTTTAATCCGTGGTGAACTTTGAAATCTTTATAAGGAACCAATGCTTCCTTGGCGGATGTGTAAATCTATTTGATTCCAAATGCTTTCAATAGATTTTGAATGCCTAAAGTAGCAGAGTAATGTTTACGCGCGCTGTAGCAATTTTCTCACTTGGCTGAATTGAAGAGTAATAATGTGATGTGTCTCACGGAATTGGTTTAGGTATTCCCCGCAAAATATCCAGGGTTCCCTGCGTTCTTGTCCACCTCGTAGGCGTTTTGCTCACTTTTTTATTCACTGCTTCCTCTTCATCCTCCTCCTTATTTACCCTCGTTTCCACCCCCTTTATCTTCTCCAGCCAAATGTTTGCTCCCTTCCCTTTCTTCCTCTCTTCCCTCTCTCGCAACTCGAAAATCCTCGTGTTTACACACAGGCGCCATTTTAAGCCCTGCCTCACTTTTGGTCCTTCCGTCTCCCTCTATCCCTTTCGCTCTCTTCTCCTTCGTCTCCCGACCAACCACCCCGTCCACACGCACACACCCGTCGCCCCTCCATCTCCTCTTTCGCGTTTCTTTTTTCATCCTGAAGATATGATTTTTCTTACGAGTTTGTAAATTCCGCAGCGGAGGACGGTCTGGTGCAGAGGGAAGCGGCGCGAGGCAGATTCCCTGGGAAACAAAATTAAGAACTATATTATGAATTGGTATTTGTTCGACCACCTTGAATGCATATGTTTATAGACGAGAGAGGAAGAAAAACAGGATAAAAGAATCACACTTTATTTAGTTTTAGGTGGTTATCTGTCATCAGGGACGGGAAAAGACTGACCCACGCGTGCGCTGATCTGTGATGTGAGTCATGGAAGGGGGGGGGGCAGAAAAGGAAACAAAGGAGCAGGGGTTTTCCCAGAGGTCGGGCCTTTCCGAGGAGGCATGGAGGGCCCCCGATAAGGAGAGGTGAATGTTGGGGCTGAGAGTGAGGAAAGGAAAAGATGTTGGCGGATATGATCGCGAGATTATGAATGAAAATGAATTGTGTGCATGAAGATTAGAGCATGTGCGGAGAGGCCTTAAACCTGGGAAGTAGTCGTCGATATTTATTTCAGTCAGTATTTCTTTTATTCTTTGTGTATTTCTGCCTGGTTTTCGCCTATTCTCTAGACATTTGTATATAACCGTGTGTATTACATATATACATGTGTGTATTACATATATACACAAAAGAAAAGTAACACTCACTTTTTGAATTGTCGGTGGCTGCTCTGCAACCACCTTCTTCAGAAGGAAGTCACTCTCTCCCTTCTACCGAACAACAACCAATCAAACGCCCCTCAAACCAATTCCCCCACCCATCGGTTCTCATTCCACTTGCAACACTTAACTCTCATTTGACTTCGGGCAGTGTATCACCACTGTGCTCTTCCCGATATAAGGTATCATGCACAAATCTGTTGCTCTCATATAAATATTATGTTCCATTAAACTTGCCTAACAATTGACATTTTTCAGTCCCAAGAGCACTACAGCAGAAGGACCTTGATGGGTCATATTCTTACTTTGCTTTTCATACTTATTTCGATTATGTACTATTAACATACTAATTACAGCAGATCATATTTTTGTATCGCCCCGCGCGAAGAAATTATAGTACTTATAGGATACCACGAAATTTCGGGAAAATGTATGGAAAGTATAATGATATTTCATATCATTTGGCTAGCCAAACATATTTTTATGTTGAGAGTTTTCTTTTTATGCTAACCAAAAATCAGAATTAGGAATGAATGCAGTATTAAATAAAATTCTCCCAAGTCTCTATTGATCATTCGTGGCTCTCCGTACTTGTCCATTAATGAGGGAGGGCTGATCGCCATTTTACGCTACCACTGATTGAAAAGACCGTTCCCTAAGATTATATTTCGTATTGGGATAAACACATGCTTATGCACACACGTTATCAATTTTTGGTCCGTCGATGTGAATACTCTCCTAGTAATATATTCACTTTCAATTTTGGGGTGCAATTTCTATAGGTAGGTATAGACCAATTTGTTATGCATTCTATTTTAATGGAGCCTACTAGTGTCCGTGCATTCGTGTGTGTGGGAGTTTGCACCGAAAGAAATCATCAGCCGCATTGCCAATATTGCGCGGTTTACTCGGAAGTATCAACGTTTTTATTATTTATTATTCAAGGCTGTAAATTGCTTCCGTGACCCAGCGAAAGAGCGACCCCATTATTATCTGGCGTAAACAATGGAGGGTAACAATTTGCTCCGCGGTCATTAAACGCAGTTCGTGTATTACCTATATCTAATAAGGACGGAATTATGAGTAAATGAACAATTATCGTCCAAGCGGACACGCCGTAACCGTAATCCGCAGCCACTTCATTTACTGGCCTGATCCGGTCATTCATTATATCCAATCGGGTAGTATGCAGTTATTCCCTTATTTCGGGTCAAATTCTACTCCCAATTACCTGAAACCAATAGGATATATTACGTTCTAGTCAATCTGCTGCGATTGCCGATTCCTCAGTCCAAATGATTCCGTTGTTTGTTTTCAGCGCGTTCGTAACTTTGGGAAAGGTAATAAAAAGAAAAGGTTAGCCGTAATGTTTCCAACCACGGATCAAACGTAGTCAGCAGGTAGGTTATATTTCAGAAAGTCTTTGGGACGGTCATTAAATTTTATGAACTCTAAAAGTGGAAATTATGGTTGTCGTAGCATCCAGACAATATCCTTGGTCAATGATCGGTACGGTTGGCTAGAATGGGGGAGGAAACCTTTCAGGAATAGTTAATAAGGGCCTAGGATGCCAGCTGTGGCTCAACATAATATCAAATGAAGCATTCCGTCCACCATTCCTCACATTAGATCGTTGTAAGAAAGATAAAGACGAAGACTCATTAAATATGCAGTAAAGTCTGGGTTATAGGGAGGCTATTGGACCTGGAAAAGGTTTCGTGAAAGTGAATAAACATTAAGTAATTGTCAAATGCAACAACTAGTTATGGATGGAAGCCAACATTTCTTAAAATGACCTCTATAAGATCTCTTCGCACGCATAAAAAAGTTGCATTACATGGAAACTCAATAAAAAACGCCAAATAAATTGAATTGCAAGCACGTCTTGACATTTCTGTGTCAAAACAACCTTTGAATTTACGGATTGCCCCGAGAGCCACCCCAAGGGCGTGTTAGGGCACCAGTAATGAAAACTTAGGTGATGAAGGTTGTTATAAAGAAGAATGGTTTTAATTTCTAAGTATATCACTCATTGTGTTGTTATCGCGAATAGCAGGAAGCAAAAACCAATCATTTATCTATACGACAATGTAACTCTCATTGATTTGATTATTATTGCCATATCTCCCCATGTGATACCTTCCTTGGGTGACTTCCCCAATGTCTCTTTCATTACTACCTCATCCCTCAGATTTTCAGATCCATCGGCATTCGTTGCCATTATGAATGCAAACTGCCCCGTCCCCAGCCGACTGTGCCCGTTGTTTTATCACCATCGCGATGCAGAGCTCATGTCTCCCCTGGAGCAGAGATGAGGAAGGTCATCGGAGAAAAGGCCTGTTACTTCAGTCCGCGATTACACACACCCGATTGCGAAATGAATGAAATGGCAGCCGTTCTTTTCTCCCCCAAGACTCCCAGCAGTTGGCGGCGCACCGTTTGGGAGAACCATTGGGGAGAGAATGGGAAGAGGCGGTCGAGCGCGGCGGAACGGAGCGCGACTGTTTGAAAAATGGTGCAACCCCGTCCGCGTCAAAGGATCTCCGGCTCCCACCAGATGAGGCGGCGTGAAAGCAGCCGGTGGTAGGGAGGCGAGAGCTGGATTCATCAGCGCTTTGCCCGAGTCAGAACGGAGAGATAGATAGATCGGGAGAGAAGACTTATTTTCGTCCCGAAGCATTCCTACATTTTCTCTCCCGCCCTGACCGACGGTCGCGACGTTTTCACGTGGGAAGCGCTGGCAGGAGACGGGGGGGAGGAAGGAAAACTAATCCAGGGAGGGCATTAGTATTGCATTGAGTTTTACCGTCGGCTCTGGGAGACGAGCGCGCGGAGAAAGCTCCCGTCCGCCTCGGCGACTTATTCGGAGCATCCCGCACGATTGCATGCGGGATGTTCGGGAAATCTCTCCCTCATCGCTGCAGTTCTGCCTGCCTATGAGCGGAAACCGGGGACTTTCCCGGAAGAGCGGAGATTTCTCAGAGTCTGGGGAAAGAGGAGTTCAAAGGGTTTGGGGAGGGGTGGGGGGAGAGAGAGCGAAGCTGGGAGGAAGTCGCTTATTACAATCTTTCTTGTACCCCGCCGAGCGGCCGCGGCGGCTACGGCGGGAGGCGGTGTGCTCCTGGCCGGGAGGGAGAGAGACGAGAGAATCCGCTACATACTCCCCAGATTGCCTCCCATTTCTCAAAGACTTTTAGGGCGATTTTTCAAGTAATGGGAGTTGTCAAGGGAGCAGTTTTTTTGGATGGCGACAAATCCTGATGCGCTCATGTGGACCGGTCGATATTAATTCGCTGGAGAAAAAATATTTCGAGGAAATCGCAGTTCGCGAAATATCGCCCGAGAGATGGCTCCGGGGGCAAAATGTGAGAGGACCGATTCCTCTCCGGGATTTCTCACGACCGGTTTATTTCCCCGAGAATGCGGTTTCGCAACAGTCATATCGATAAAAGGAATTCCGTATCCCTACAAATTTATCCTAGAGCTGGTGCCACGTTTAATGCCCGCACCATTAAATGTTTGCTGAGAAAAACAATGTGAGCATTTTCGTCGAAATGTTTGTAAAACCTTGTGGGCAGAAAACAATTAATACCTTCAATTTTTAAAATTAAATTTAATGGTCGTCTATGTTTAGAGTGGTGGCCGAAAGGCCTATGACATCAGTTAATTAAGTGAGGTCTGAGACACGTGAAATTAGTGACTCGCGAATTAACGAAAAATGGTAGGAAATTTGTTTTTAATTAAAATTCGTAATTTTTCGTCAGTCCTAAGTCGAGGTTCACTCTCTTGAATTTTCCCTCTTTCTCGAATTTGTTGACCGAATGAAGATCGCTCGTGAATCCTGATACATTTTTACCGTCCTGCGGGAGAAAATTAACATTTCCCTCAGCATGTAAATTTCGGCGCAATTACGCGTTTTTCGATTGAAGATTTCCCCGTGAGGTGGTGAAATTTGGGTCGAGGAGAGCTCTGACCCTGCGCTGAAGTCACTTTCTCATATTCCTTGGAGATACCCGTCCTCCTCTTCACTCCCTTTTCATCTTCCTTAATCACTGCTATTTTGTTAGTGGAAGAGGAGGCGAATCAGTAGAGGAAAAGCGACGATCATTCCGCGCAGCTCGATATTAGATGCATGCGGTGCCTAAGTGTACTTTACATATTATTAATAATTAATAGGAATCTACCGTTTAGGATAGGTTTCTCACCACTACGCGACTAGAACGAAAATAACATCTCCACAACCTACGCTATAGAAAACCATTCTTCAATTTCGCATGCTTCGTGCCTCCCTTCATTCAGTCTAATGAGTCCAATATCGTTGGCTTTACCTGCGAACCCTACCCTGCGGAAACAATTTTCAATAGTT
>LYUA01002180.1:346672-360023 GCA_002093875.1 Calopteryx splendens | reverse complement strand
GTGGGATTCGTAACCTTCCTTCTTCTTCCAATAATGCAGTAATTCTCCTGATTTTATCATGGCATCGTTTATGAAATGTAGCCCCTGTCCACTGCACCCGATACAATTCGGTAATCAAAGCCATTTTTAGAGAATAGCATACAATAGAAGCATATTCTAATTGAGACCTAACTAAAAATATCTTCTTCATCACTCTTTTGCCTTCTCATCACATTTCCATAGTATCCTTTATATAAAACCCTAATTCCCCTATATACTCCCCCACCCCACCCCCCCGAGTGACGTCGTGGGTAAGAGTAATGCCTAAGTATTTAGCAAAGTCTACATTTGATATTCAGTAATAAATTGTCTTTAAATCCACTAACCAAGAAAAACTTGGGATGAAGAGTGATTACGATGTGGAAAGAGGATGGATGAATCTTAGAGGCAAGATTTAAACAAATCCTTCTCGAAGTCTTAACGTCGTGTACCTTAGTCTTCCCAACACCTTTCTTACACACAAAATTAAAGCCACTGGAAGAAAATAGGATAGCAAGGTTTTCATTTGAATTCCTTTCATTTTTTTATCCTGTCTCAGCTCATTTCTATGTAATCGAAACCGGAGCAAAACGGATCCATTCTTTTCATAATGGTGAGACCACTTTAATGTAAGGAGGATTTGAGAAGGAAAGTGTATTCATTTCGATGGGAATACCAAAGGAATTCTAAAAAATGCTGATACCCGACGAAGTGACGACACGGATAAGTAAGAAAATTCAGGATTAAAGCTGGGATTATGTCGTCAAAACCCCCAAAGGAAAATACTTCCTTTCCGGAGGCGTCGTCAAAAAACAAGCTATGTGGAAAAAGAAGGAGATAGAATACCATCCAAAATTAGATCTTGTGATTCAGAGGGGTTGCGTAAGTTTTTCGAGATAAAAAATTATTTTTTATTGGTGTGGACAAACACTGGAACAGAGGCTATAATCATCACTGCATTTGCTACAACAGCCAATGAAAACCGCACATATCTATAGTAAATTTGATTTATGAGAAGGAAACAAAATAGTTGGGCGATACCTATGCGTTTTTAAACTTCCTCTGGTTTCATCTCATCTATATGCTTATAGTTATGTATACGTAGCTCACGATTAAAAATTTTCCCCATAAATATCCATACCACGTTTCATTTCCTCAAAACTTTTATTGATAATGCTATGACTTAAAAAAATTAAATATCCAGTTTCCCGCAAAGGAATTCTGTAGCCTTCATGTAGTTTAATGAAAACGTAGTGATTCATGCTTCATTAAATTTCACAATTTTGTACTCCATTAAATGTCATATTGAATGAAGTAATGTTCATTAATACCTTTGAAGTGTTTTTATTGCAGGCACGGTGTATCATTTCCCATAATATGCACAACATTCATGATAATGATTCTTGCGTTTGATTTCGTTTTCGGTGAATTCGTTTCAAGTTTATCATAATTTTTCCTTTATTCTTTGATTTATTTCATGTGATGTTACTGAGTTAAAATATATCTTATTGAGATTGTTGTCCTTTGGATATTTCTCAAATCTTTACTTTCATTACTGCGGCATCCTAAGTTAATAATGTAATACATTTTTACAGATTGGGAACTTCACTAGGAATAGTTGTATTTAAATTAAGGTTATTATTCGGTATTTCATTATTTTTTCTGGCAAGATAGTGAGACGTTATCACGTTTTGAAATGGACAAGATTTTACTCCCATGTTCAATTCTGTTATAAATACTGCCATTTATGAAATAGGTAATTTGAATCGCTTGATGTTTATATACTAGTATATATGTTATTTGTACTAGTATATATGTTATACTAGTATATATGTCTCTCTGATTAAACCTGGAAGTTTTAAATATTTTTAAATAAGATGACTTGATATTATGACTATTAAACTGTAAAATTAATTTCTCGCTGAGTGGCAACCTTTAATCATGTTTTAGATTTGGTTATAGCTAGTGAGTTGATTGTACTGACTTGGTGATGAATATAACCTGGAAAACCGGGTAAATATCATGTTTTTTTCTCTCAAAAAGGAAAAATGAACGAGAAAGCCAAGTAATTCATGAGAGTTCCAATGAAAATCACTTATTTAATAACACAACATGCTTATGATTGCATATTACTTAGAATTTATACCGCTTGCATATTTTGCTGTGTCATCATTAAGAAGAATATATGAGATTTGAGCAGGCAAATTTTTTCGCAGTTCGGACAATCCATACATCAATGTTTTGCAAACCTCCAAGAGTGAACCAGATATTCGTACGATACTGGGTGCTACTTGAAAAATTCTTAAAGTCCTTGGCTGCGAACCATAAAAACCCTACTTCATTCTATGAAGTATATTAGGAATGGATTTCGATTAACACTGAAAATGGAGCTGGTGCGAAGTGCATAAAACCATGATTATACACACACACCAGAAGAAACATTCTGAGCACGTAACCGTCTAGAATTTATAACTCACTTCCTTAAAACCGTGTTTTTCGATGGAGTAGTTGGAAATTTATCTGAGCAGGCGACGGACGCATGATGTCATCTGCACCGCCAGAGATAAGCAAGTTGGTGCTGGGTAGTGTTTTAGTGATGGCAGGAAGGGGTGAAAGAAATCCGTAAGTGAGTTTGTTAAAACTTGCTCACTCTTATCGAAAAGTCCCCGGGGTCCTGCATGCCACGTCCCCATCCTACGGTTGGAATGCCTTAACAGCCGAAGTGCTAGCACAAGGAGGGATCGGAATACCGCCACGAAATCCGCCACCGACGGGATTCGAACCCTCAACGATCCCACCCCGCCTCGAAATCCGGTGTACGTGCGAGGATTTATCACTCTGCCACACCCCCCCATCCCCGCCCTCGACCCCCACCCTGCTGCCGCCGCCGCGTGAAAGATCCCCGACGGAGCCTGCGAACCGACGCCGATGTTGATACAATGAGGATTCCCTTCAGCCTCCTCGCGTTTACCCGCTGCACTCACTCTCTGATGGACTTGGGGGGATGAGGCGGGACGTGCGGGAAGGGGAGTGGGGGTTCGGAGATTAGAGGAGATGGGGAGGGGTGGAAGGGGCTTCGGAGGAGAAGTCAGAGGTTACGCGCGTCTGGGGTGAGACGAAGCGGGAGGGGCGGGAAGGGGGAGAGAGAGAGAGGATGCTGAGTGAGGGAAACAAGAAGCGTGACATCTTCAATTGCCTCCGAGAACCCGGGATTTCGAAAGAAGCCGATAAGTTTTATCTTTGTGAGACCGGAGAGAAATATTTCAGACAAAAAAATAGGGAGAGGGAGGAGGGCGAGGTTTTCAAAGGAGAGCTTTCAGAAGGATCTATCGCTCTCTTCACCGCCGCATTCCATGAGGCGAGAAATGGGAGTCGTAGATCCGGGCCCGGTAGTGAGGGAACAACGGCTTTTTCATGTTGAGCGCGTAGGGCGAGCGTGGTCGTCGAACGCGAGGCGGCTGCTCCATTTACATAACCTCCCATTCGTTCATGCAGTCTCCGAGTGAAATGCACCCGAAACAAATTTCTATTAACCTTTGAGCCTCTTATCTTCTTGTTGTGAGCGTTCATTCGCGAGTGCAAAGAGAACTGGTGCTGTCTCTTTTTAGGGTACAACGACTAGGATAGAATGCTTTGGCATTCCATTTCAGGGATCACCTGCCTCATGCAATACATAGTGCACGTACTCCACGGAAACTTATCGTTTTCCCCTCCGGTGCCGCAATTTGGTTGTACCGTTTGCTAGAATGCTGACGATGATTAATCAATTCGGTTATTTCTTCCTTTTGGGCTGTTACTTGCGATGTCCTTCCAAATATTTCCATGTAGTTTAAATGATTGCCCCTTAATGCACCATCGTAATCCGTAATGTCTTCCATATGTTGCTCAAATTGGGAACGTCACGTGTAATTCAGCCCACGGCAAAATCTCAACCTTAGGCTTAGCAGTCGGTAGCGTTGCCCTCCAAGCTTACCCAAAGAGGCAGCTCAGTACCATATCGGTAGGTATACATATTCCCTCCACATGATGATTATAGACTGACTTTGGTGTGAATTAATTGTGACTACACGATATTTTGGGTGAATAAGATCCACGAATAGGAACAATAAATTCGCGACATTCTAAATAGTGCATTCACTTATTTAAAAATTAGCATATTTATATATTTCCATATGCCTCTTAAAAACACTCCAGAGTAGCATTTTATGTTAAAATAAAATATTTACAATTTTATTACAATACCTCTTATTGAAGCTTGTTAATATTTCACCTTTTTCATAAGTAATTGTGCAACGAATTAATGCTTAACGTATGATTAATAATTTGACTTACATTGATAAGTTAGTGATAGGTTAGGGACAACTTCGATAGGTTGATTAATTGGGGGCGTTTTTCATTAAAACACTAAAGCCTGAGCATTAAAGTATCTATATTAACGCCTTCTAAATCAAATTCTCTTAGTTAATTTCACTTAATTATTTTCACTTAAGCTTTGTCGTTAAATGAGACATTAAATCAAGTTCCATATCAAAGTCACGTTTATCAGTGTTAAGTTGCAATAATTAACCATAGTTGATGTTGCATAAATCTTTCTAATTTCTGCAAAAATAAAGCTTTTATTTTGAAATATTATCACCTAGATACTTACTTAAAAGCATATTTCAACTTTTGGCATTTGTTTCTTTTTTTGAATTTAGTTTTAATAAAGATTTAATAAGGCCAATTCCAGGAATCTCTCACGTTTTTGCGATCCGCGTTCGTTTCCAGTAAGTGATTTCTTAGAGTGAAAGAGTGTTATATTTCACCATTCTCTAAAAGCAATAATCTTTTATTCCACTATCAAACAGCTTAATTAAATATCATGGTGAGTATACCTATTTGGACGCATATTTTTTACAATCACGACGCATAATTTCAATATTTTTAGCCAAGGAGAGCGGTATCGCGTAGGCTACTGAGCAATGAGTCCGGTACGGAGAAAGTCTACATTTGAGACTTTTTGTCATAAACTGGTGGGACATAAAAACAAGAAACTTAAGAGAAAAAAATCCACCGTAAGTCACCGCCGACGGGCTAAATTTTCGCATTTCCTTTCTCGCATGAATGGAGTGTTTCTCGTGAGCGAGTTGAGCAAAGTCTTCGGTCGCGTTGAAAAATGAGTCGGATGCTAAATAAGGATCTCGGTTTGAAATGGCGAGGTTATGCATGCACCACCGTCATCTTCAAATGGTAAACGAGATGGGCGCGAACAAGAGGAAGGACGGGCGAACAAAAAATAGTGACGGCGTGGAGATTGTTAGGTGAAAAGAAGAAAAACAATTTGGAAATGCGACAGCGGTTGAGAAGGCGGGGGCGGGGAGGGGCGGTAAATGATGAGGGAAGGGACCGGAATGCCTCCGATTATAGGCATCGGATCAGGCTCTATGGCTCTCGGTCCCCTATTTCGTCACTTCCGCCCGCGATCAGGGTGGACCAGTGGCGGGGGAGGGATCGCATGGGCATTATTTTTTTTCAGTTTCCAATGACATCACGTGCAGCGCTGTCGATCTCAGTGAAGACGGGTCGTAAAAACAGTCGTCGCGGTCGCTGGCGCTTCTTTTCCGTTCTTCCACGATCTCTCTCACCCTCCACAACGGAGCATCACCCCTCGGAACACCGGACGAAGATAAGGGTCGTGGATGCTACAAGGCCGGCAGTTTATGAAATCCCTTCTGATTTGTTGTGGAGGATAAACGTCAGGGCTGGAAGCGTCATAAAAGTTTCGTCGACGTCACCTGTTTCCAAGGATTTATTTACCTCTTTGGAGATGTAACGTGTGAAAAACTTTATATATATNNNGATTTATTTACCTCTTTGGAGATGTAACGTGTGAAAAACTTTATATATATATATATATATAATATAAGGTTATGGGAAATCATGTGATTTATCGTTTTCCTCTCCGTCCTTATTCGTGGGAAGAGGTTGTAATAGGTTGTTCGTGGGAAGAGGAGGAATAAATGAATCCTCTTTTCCTCGAAGCGTTTAAAGTCACTTTCATGGAATAATAAAAAGCAGAGATTACTTCGAACGGATGAGCTAAAATTTATCATGACCTTTGCCTCATGAAACTTTATCTTGCGTTCAAGGTCAAATAGTTTTACATACATGTAAATATGATTAGGGGAAGCTAGTTTGTATTTAAATGTTGACCACGGAGTAAGAGATGAATAAAACAATAGTAGAACGTCTTCGAGAAGATTATCTTATGGGAAAGTGGTGAAATAATTTCCCTTAAAGTTAGGTCTAGGATTGCCGCAGGAAAATTGAGAGATTGATTTTTTATTAATTGGTCATTCCATGCTTTCCCAAATGAATGGTCATTTCGTTCGCAGAAAAATATATCCAAAATTAATTTTATTTGTAGACGTTTCATCTTACTTAGAGTAATTTTCCTCTCAAAACTTGAATTGAAGAGGAATTCAAGGTTACCTTGCGTTCATCAGAGAGGTGCATGGAAGAAGAAAAATAACTCCAATTCCATATGGATACGTCTTTGGTAGAAATTTGTAGTCTGCATTCCTATAATTCTGTCGCTGTTTTACCCTATTAGTCGCGTAATAACCAACCAAATTCCCTGTGTCCTCCATGAGCAATTTCAATGTTATAAAATTTTATTAATATATAGCCAACTTATTAAAATAGCGCTCTATGATATTACAGAGACTATCCGTTTTCTGCAGTACAACTATCACTCGTCCTATTTCTATGAAAAACAATATGAAATTCCACTCTTTTCGGTCACTTTATCCGCACAGTGGCTCTCTAGCATTGGAGTTGTTTATTGTAAGGTGCCCCCCTCCCCTCTCCCCCCAATTTGTCTTGTTTCACCTCCATGAGAAAACAATTCACTACAATGCTGTGGTTTTCTTTTCCTTTTTCTTTTAATTACTCGCTTTTAATCCTGGGAAAGAAACTAATATACGGCTTGGAAGTTATATGCTCTTACTCTGTTCATTATTTTGCATATCCCGCTCGAAAAATTGAATCAATTTATTTCGAACGCCATTTAAAAAAATGGATTTTCGGGTTTTAAGTTAAAATAACCATGGCCGCGGCGTTGTTTTATTTTGATTATTTCCTTCTGAGTTTCTTAATTTTTAAAATTAAAGACGAAAACTAAGTTAGGAAGCAATTAATAGCAGAAAATTAATGAAAGGAGAACGGATTCAGGATTTGAACTACCTGTGCCGATATAGGAAAATTCTGTCGATTAAATGCGGCAAACATCAAAGCATGGAAACGAGTTACGGAAAGCAAATCCCATTATAATTGATGGAATAATGATGTTGACAAAGTATGGGTTGAGGTGCACTGACCAACTTCTTTGTGAACTTATGAAAGTCGATCGAGTATTTGAGTGAAAAATTTTCCTGATTAGTGCAAACTTTCGCCAAACATTACCTGTGGTACCAAGAGCTCATATATTGTTTGATGTTTGCAGCAAGTATCAATCTTCAAAGTTAAGCTTAGCGCCTATCGTGAAGGTAAAAGGTCAAAACACATTTAGCGAGTGGTTATTGAAAGCTGGAACCGGAGCAACAGGGAAGATACCAAACACATACGATGGTGAAACGCAGATCCCAGGCTATTTATTGTTCACAGAAAACGGACAAACGAAGGGAATAGTGTAGATGCAATTGAAAAGTCGTTGAGCAAATATTTGTACCTACAGGACATCGACTAGCCGACTGATGAGGACATTTAGGGCGAAAATTTCTTGCATCAAATAATAAGGAAAAAACAAGAGAATCATCAAAAGATTGCCTGGACAGCAGCAAGTCTACTAGATTGTTGACAAAATTGGTTCTGAGCACATGAAAATGATGCGCTGCACGCCAAAAACTCCTGGAATGCAACGTCAAGGAAAGCAAGGAAAATTCACGCTGTTAGTGCGTGCGTGACCTGTACCCAAAGGATTGTGCAACGGAACAGGGCCTATGATTAAAGTTCTGTGCATGGCCTTTACAACGGAAAAGTGCTGAACGAATTCGGTGAATACAAGGATGGCGAAGTGAATGTACCGCGGATAGTCCCTGTTCAATCCGATACAGCATAGGCCATTGTACTGAATCAGTGGCTGTTTCCGATAGTCCCTTCATTTCCAGTGAAAATCAACAAGTCACAAAAAAACCTACGGGCCTGTTTTAATTTATTGAGAGATCCAGTTTTCAGTCATGATAAACTTTATTCAGCGTTATCACGAAGCATAATTAAGTAGAACCCCCAAAATATTCATCAGAAATACATCTCAACAAGGACGACTCATCGTCAAAGAGGATAGATTTTTTACGAAGAATTTGGTGTTCGTGTAAGGTAATTTTCTCAATGGATGCGTATTAAATTATATTTTGAAAATTATTGTTTTTTCGTATTTTTTTGTATTTAAATGACAAAAGTTGTATAATTTGTTTAAACTCACTACCGAACAAGTCCCTCTCCACATGCTACGCAATGGTAGTAAAATGGATCCATTCCCTCCTTAGAGAAAATTTTGATCTAGCCAACCAAAATCTCTTCCCCTCTCTCACACCCCCCTCTTAAATACCTAGAAGTTGGTCTTATTAGAATTTCGCCTCCGCCTTGCCCCGACATCTCCACCCCCTCCCCTGGCTGACCTTCGATGTCCACCACCTTCCAACCGCTCATTACACACCCCAAAAGCCCTTCAACATACCGCTCACCACCCCACTCTTCCCTGATTTTGCATACACGAGGTGGTGTATCTGCCACGAGGTTGGAAGAAATATTTGTATATTCCATGAATTTGTACCGTGTGATGCCGAAACGGGCGAAACAGATCGTATTTGATTAATAACTCGTGTTGTGGAATTTTTACCAAGTTACATTTTGCTCTTGTTAGTATGTTTAAGAAACCGTTTAGCGGTTTTATTTTTCTTCGTGTATTTCTATTTTCGCGGCATTTGACACCACACTAGTTTTGAATACTCTGTCGACATTATTTCCATATTTCCTTTAGTTTAATCAGTTGAAAGAGCGTGTCACTAAAACGTCGAAGAATACACAGGACTCAGTAAGTACACCTAATTAATTTCTCATATATTGCCTCTTTTATGTGGTGCAGAACACACAGAGAAACGTTTTCTCGGAAAAAAATAATTTTTAGTAACCTGGAAAACGAATTTCGTCCGTCGAAATTTTCACTCATCGGACGAATTAATTTCATTACCTTATGGTGAACCTGTAAACTACTATAATTAAACTACGCGCAGCACTGTCGATGAAAGGTGATAAGAAATCGATGAAAGTCGGAGAAGTCCATTGTTAACATTTAAGAAGGCCGAGTAGCAGTCGAGTCACAAACAATTTTGGTGTGAAATTCCCATTGGGATCCCTTTACCGCTGCCGTAAGTCTTGACTGTTGGGGTAAACACTGAACAGCGTTTCTAATTTGGAGCACATGTTCACGTGCCCCTTTCTCGCTCGCAGCGCGCTATCCTTCTTTTCTTCATCCCATCCCAGGCTTGGCCATTCCCCTTCGTTGGGTCCCTCACAGGAGTAATAGGGCCATAAATTACGTTTATTTTTACCGCAGCTCGTAAAAAAAAACAACGTGCCTTTGATACTTCAAATATAACCGAAACGACTGTTCCTCTCTCTCTTTCTCTCTTGCTACAATCCTACTGGTTTTTGAACTGTTGCTTTTTTATCTATTAGGGACACCAGGTTTTTCCACTAAAAGACAAATGAACTACTCTATGACGGAAGCACCACAACTATAACATTATACCGTTGAATTTGGAGTAGGAAGGTGGGGGTAAGGGCCAATTGACTCGCGTGAGAAGTCTGTGGCTAATTAATTTAAACAGGCGTTTGCTCACCCAAATTGTCGAGATAGGCATCGCAGGAGTATGCGGTGGACAGAAATGGGCTAGAATTTATTTTTTTGTCGTCTCTCACACCGCACGTATTTTACCAAAACGTTTCATTAATGTGCTTAAAGTTCATTTGAATAGGTTCTCTAAAACTTAACTCCCACAATTATGAGTGCCTGTGAAAGGTTTTGTCAAAATCTCGACGCAAAATTGGGTTTCCCATTAAATTGTCGTCCTTAGATATCTTCTTTTCCTTCCCAGGGGCATCTTTTGTCAAATTTAAATCCAAATAAGCAGCATACTCGAGTTAATCGTTCACCTTGAAATTTTAAATTTCCCGGACAGTAAATGAGATCTCAATATTTTAAATAAGTAACGGGTGTAGTGAACCCTTCAGCCTTCCATTGTTGAAAGGTGAGTTGAATATGAAGTGCTCCCTGTGTGCCTACCATCCTGTAAGAGCTGGAATGTAACCAGAAAACATGCAGAAATCGGATAAGAAGCACCTTAATGTGAACCCAGTGTATAGTTAACTCAACATTCCTTTCTCAGCCAAAACTCGTTCTATCATTGTGTAAAGAAGTCTTAAACTTTAGTTACAAGCTCTTTTACACAATGTATGAAAGTCTGTATGTAGCAGTATATTATAGTATTGTAAAAATAACGGCTATTGAATTTAAATCTACAATTTGTAGGATTTTCTCTGGAATTTTCAGGAAACATTTATTTATTGATTTAGGTTCTGTACCTTGAATGCCTACATTTATTCAAGCACTCATACAAATGATCAATAATACTATCCCTTGGTAGGTATTAAAATTGTGGATAATTAATTATTTTTCTTTTTTCTGCAGAATTGCTTAATGTGTTTTATTTTTTGCATGTGAGACAACATTATTGAATTTAGGATAGCTTAGAAATCGAAATCTTGGTTTTTCCATCAGCTAATTGTAGATACATACACATTTAATTATGCTCTAAGCTGATGAATAAGCATGAGTCACGACCACTGTGGCCATAAATCTTGGCCACACAAACTAATAACAATTTTTCCACGCGGGTTCAAAAAACTTGGTAGCTGCCGATCGGCGTATATAAATTACTTATTCTCTATCACATGCGGGCGATAGGTCTTTCACATTTGGTTGATAGGTTTACAATTATAAAAAAATCACCATGGGTATAATTTCACAGTAGAGCAACTGTGATATATGAATTTATTGGGACGACAAAATGTAGGAAACGATTTTCTGGAAACCAATTCATCAAGCGGTTTTATGCAAAATTAGAATTCTCCCGCTCGCGGTATATTGGACAAATAAATTCTACCCATGGTAATTAACCCAGAAGAAAAAGTCAATGAGCCTCTCACTGAACTCACTCTAATGCCGTTATTGAGAAAAAGGTAGGGTCTTAACCACTCTGTGAAAACGGGTGAGGTTGTTTTATATAAAAAAAGAAACGACCGCTTTGTCTAGAGGCTGCCGGGTATAAAGGACAAGGTAGTGGAAATATAATGCTGAATAAAGGGTGGCCTCGTAGGGGTAGAATAGAATATCTAACGTAGCGGATGCCTATTTGCGGAAAGTTACCATAAGAAGGAATAGGAAAGGGCAGACTTAAGGGTGAAGCGAAATACACTAACCATTGGCTCGGGAAAAATATGTTCTTTCAAGCATCCACAGGAAAATGTGTTGCTTGTATTGTCTAGAGAAAAACAAAGAACATTCATCATTTTCAGGATACTGAGCACATATTAAATAAATAAGAAAAAATTAACGAATGCTGCCAGAAAATCCTGGAGAATTTTATTGGACCAAACCTAATGTGCGAGTCACACGGGATCTCGAGGGAAAATATTTTACATAAAAGTGAGTAACAAGCACCATATAAGCTGCGTCTCGGTGTCAAAGGAATATTTTATTGCGATCCTTTGTGACGAAATAAAAATATATCTTGCGATAAAACACCAAGTGGAAATGATTTGAAATAATTTGAAACGAATTAGATTGGGATAATGGAAAAAATGAAAGAAATATATTTTACGGAAAGAGTGAGATTATAAAGAGGTCATAAATTCTTTGTGACACCAAAGAATTGTTATTAACGAACAAATCAATTTTAACAGTGAAAACGTCGACTGGAAATAATGTGTTTCATAAAATATATACTTTTCTGGCGCGAGCAAACTTTACATTGATCTTTTTCATCTCATTTTGAGTGGCCATTAGCGAGCCAATTAAAAGGAGTAACTGGATTCTTGCTTTAGGATTTAAATAGTGAAGGATATTTTATCGCTTTCCTTGTTCATTGCTCGTTAAGTACCGTGTCCTTGATAATTGATGCATTAGATTAATTTTGGTGGTATCAAGGGAATTTTATTATTCTACTGTTCAGTATTAACGTCTTCCAGATGAATGATTACTTACTGTCTGAGATCGAGTGGCAACTTTTTCAGCAAACTGCGGTGTGTACGGTCAATTATCACGTAGACCCGGACTGTATTGGGTCATTCCAACTACTAAAAGTATTCCATTTCCTTCCCACACCTAATTATGACTTTGGAAGACGAAGCCTAGGTTGTGGAATAAAATAATTTAATCTAGAAAAACCGTGTTTTGTTTCATATGATTTATCCAGACTTTCATTTGTTTGTTATTTTGTGTTAAATTTGCATTTATTAACTTATATTTTTATTTAATACAGTGCAATTGAGTTTTTTTCGTTGTTTATCGAGTTAAATCATTGAGTAAAGACCCTAGGACCTTTATTCTATGGTTAAATGGTTCTTGCTTGGTATGGGGTTCCGAAATAGTAAGTAATGACAAGAATTTTCCTCCCAATGAGTGGAATTTTAATAAATAATTTTGCAATTGGAAAGAGAGTCCTCATTTTTATTGTTGACCTACTGCACGGAAGTCATAGTTTCAATCCCATTATTTCGCTTCGTGTTCCGCACCGATTAACGTACTAATGCCATTAGGGGGCACGGGGAAGAAAATCAAACGATCACATGTAGGCGACGGCAAGTCAAAATCTGATTATGCAAATATGTCTCCTATACGTACACCATGCGGTCTTAGATCTCGATCTCCTCTCGCCGAGTTTTCTCGATGCTCCGGATCAATCTGGGAGGAGATGGCAGGAAAGGAGGACGGGACGATAGAGTTGGGAGGGGGGAGAGGGGAGGAGGCAACGCCGGTCGTGTCAAGGGTGAGAAAATCTCGGAACAAACCAAAGGAGTCGAGAAAGCATCACGAAGGGATGGACTCCACACTCGGGGAGGGGCGGGGGGTGGAGAGATAGAGAGAGAGGGCGGAGGACTGGAGAGGGCAGGAGGAACTAGAGGGACGCGATTCTCTCGGATAAAGAGGGCCTTCAGATGGAGGAGCAAAACAGAGGACGCCTCTGTCCCTCAAGTCTTTGCAGCTTCTCTTTCACTCCGCCCCCCCCCCCCA
>LYUA01002177.1:254425-269821 GCA_002093875.1 Calopteryx splendens | reverse complement strand
GTTTGAATAATGTATTGGTTTTAAAACTTCCAGTGAGACTGTATTAAAGAGAAATCGCACTTGATACACCACTGTATTTTACTTTTTGCATAATTCAGCAACATGAATAGGCCAAGTGCCACTGTGGTGATTGTACAGTCCCAGAAATTTAGTGGCAGAAGTGGAAGGGATTTGATTATTGTTAATTGATACATTGTGAATAATCTTTGAGCTGGCATGATCAAGCATCAGAACTTGAGTTTTGTCAAAATTAAGTTTCAATTTGCTGTCAAAACACTCTTTTCCAAATGTTGGTAATTAATTGCTGAGCTTGATCAAAGAGAGAAGGTTGGTATTCGAGGTTGCCATCAATATTGGAAGGTTTTTATACTCATAGTATTTCTAATGTTGGCAAGAGTGACTTATTCTTTCAAAAATTTTTAAAAAATCTCTAGTCTTCAAGAATGAGGTATGCACAGGAAGGAAGATGGCTGAGGAAAGATTTGCTTTTGTATTTTGCTGCAATACTCTGGGGGAAAAGGTGTATGCATTGATTATTGGGAAATCAAAGAAACTCATAAAATAAAAAAACCATTTGAACATTATAGGCATTAAGTGGAAAGCCAACAAAATAGCTTAGATGGCATCTGAATTTTTGAGTCCTAGTTCATAGATTTCAACAGAAAAATGCAAAGAAAAAGGTAGTGATGTTATTGGACAATTCTTTCTTCCATCTTAACATCACACACTCTAATATGAAATTATTCTTTCTACCACCAAAAACAACTGAGAGATTACAGCCTCTAGACCAAGGAATAATACAGACCTTAAAATTATAGTATGGAATGAGGGTTCTTAGGACCTTTGTCTTGAGAATGGACAAGTCAAATAGTTTTTCAGAGCTTTAAAAGTCTGTCAGTGTAGGAGATGCCGTATCATGGCTTAAAAAAATCTTGAAATCCAGTCCAAAAAGACACAATCAGAAAGTGCTTTAAGAAATGTGGAGTAATTAGGACTATGAGAAGTCCAAGTCCATATACAGTTGAAGAAAGGAAAATTCAATTAAATTCTCGGTACAAAAAAATATGGAGGAGGAATTACAGAACATGCTTTGTTGCCCTCAGTGGTGATTTGGAAAAGAGACTACAAGAAGACCTAGAAGATAAGTCTTTTGTTTTTATATATTGCGTTCGGTTGCATTCATGAAAGTCGTGCATATAATTTACATTGTCAAAGAGTTATACAATAGTGAATAGTAAATGATCACATTTCACCAATTGTTTTATTAAACATTTGAACTGGATGACTATGCCTTGTAAAACCAACTGACTCATCTCATTTTTCATAGAATTAAATTCAACCGATGCTGAAAGTAAAGGGTAAACAGATGACGATTCACTGAAAAATGAGGGACTGAAGACTCTCCACCACATGCGGTGTGTTCGACAAGAGTTTGACAAGATGTTTGGAGATAGAACCTCTGGAAATTTAGAGGAACTCATAAATTGGTCTTAGAAAAAATAATCCATTGATTCAAAACAAATAGGAATGCAAGATTATTTTTGTTCATCATAGAATAAAATAAATTGGTCATTTCATTGCCTAATAAAATTATAAATGGCCAATCTCATAGGTATTCGTACCTCAAAACCTTACATTCCCTTTAACCTCCATTCAACAGTCACCTCTGTGAACGGCCACCTTTATTTTGGCTTTACCATGTCCGCTGAAGACAGGTTTTACTCAATTTTGTCTCACATCTGCATAATTTAGCTTATATTGGCATCTTTTCCTGGACATTTTGTGCTTAATTTTCTGCAAATTTTTGCATATTTCAGGGATGCTTTGTGCATAAACTTTTGACATCTACTGAATAATAATTTATGAGAGTAACTATAACTGAACCCAGTTATTTAATTATTATCTTTTCCCATCTTGGTCCAAAACTTGTCAGAATATTATTCAATAGCTCTATTTGATGCACAAATAATAGTTCACTGACAAATTCACTATTTTCCTTGTAAAATAATTTGCTTTTATTTATTAAGTTTATGGCTTTAATAATTGGATGTGATATTTAATGCCTTGTTTACATTCTTCAGCAAATCAACAAAAACCACTAAAAAATCCACCAAAGGAGGTGCAAAGAAATCTGAATTGCTGGACTACAAGTTGGCTAACCAAATTGTGACATGTGACAAAGATGTAGGCTTAGTATGTAACAATGAAGAACAAAAGTCTGGCATGTGCATGGATTATACTGTGAGATTTTTCTGTAGTTGTGGTAAGTAAATGATAGTATTTTTTATTTATATATATGCATATTTTTATATTAATTTAAAAAAATGAGAACTCATTGAATGTAGATTAATCACTCTGATTAATGGTGTAGTTCATGTATGATTTTGTAAAAAGTCTTTAATGTACACTATAAGAGTAGCTACATAATTAATGAATTCAGGATATTTTAATGTGCTTTCCATACTCTTTAATGCCATTTAGTAAATTTAGGTCAATTTCTTCCAATGCATATGCACTTTAAGCTGATGTAATTCCCATGCCTACTATGTAAACCATTGTCTTAATGTTCTGAAATGGACAAATTTGCTGTTACTCTTTAAATGAAAGCAGTGCATACCTAAATAAAACATTTTTTGCATGGAGTGCTTGAACCCAGATTGGAAAAATAAGATGTTATGACTACACTAAAATTTGTACCTCCATTGGAAAGGAGAAAAAAATATGTATTAAGTCATGCATTTATTTTCATTGCAGTTCCTCCAGCAACATCTCCTCCAACAACTCAAACTGTGCCTGTAACCACAACAAAACCTTCTGGTGATGAACAAAATATTTTAATCATTGTTTTTTAAAGTTTGGGGATGTGCAATTATGTCATATCCTTTGTGTTTACCCTAAATATTAATGGAATAGTTCATGTGTGATTTTGTAAAAGTATTTGATGGGCACTAAGAGTACCTTGTCTAAAAAGCAATAGCTTGTCTAGAGCATTAGATATTGCTATTTGATTTTTGCCCATATTGTGTGTACTGAATTTGCCTTTCCTGTCAATGATGTTTGGGTTTTAATAGTCAAGTTTCAAAGTGTTTCATATCTAAAGGTAAAATGCTCTGCATGTTCTTCATCCATGGAATGGTTGTTCTAAGAGTGCATATTCAGTTCTTTCTTCACATTAATTTTTATGCAAACCATTAAATTCTCCTTACCTCTTCCTGTAGGCTAGGTACCTACGTCTTTTTGGGGGAGAAGAGTTTTCTTTTGTGAAGAAATTTAGAATTAAAATGTGATACCTTTGGTGTTTGCACATGCAAACTTCCCTAAATGCAAATGCTGAAGGGTATATATCATTCTTAAGTAGACAAGATTTTTTTGGGACATAGCAGCAGATTCAGAAGTTGAATTTCAATGGAAACATTGTAGATGAATTATCTGTGCTTAAAAGTATGCATCCTATGTCATTGGCTGGGGACGTCTTGCAACTTCAAATCACCCATTATTTCATATTGAACTTTTTTGAAAGAGAGAGAAGTTTTGCTTAAAGTATGTGTCTACTCTCTGAAACTCTTGTTACCTGATTTATTACTTTTTTAAATTTTGCCTTTGTCAATTTTGTTATAGTGTGCCCACCAGGACAAGAATGGAGGGATTGCCAGTTCAGATGTAATCAACTTTGTCTTCATTTCGATCATATTCTTGTCAGTCAAGGCCTCTGCCCAAAGAAGCACAGCTGTATTTCAGGTAAATTGAGATGCACTACACTTATTTCTTTTGTACTGGACACTGCCACCTGACTTGATCGCTGCTATACATTTCATTTTTCATTTTACTTAAAAGTAGAAGAGTTTTACAGAGTTCAGTATGCTTGAAGAAAATTTTATGTCATTATGCACAGAATGGGGCACAATAGTTCAGTGGGTAGAGCACTGAGGGCCTGGATTCGATTCCTGGTGATGACTGATTCTGGCCACCCTCAGCTTCACCCAAGCTGTGGACTATTTTTTTGGTACCAGGTCATCCTGGGAAATCACAGTTGGTACAGGGAAAGGAACTGGCAACCCTTCCCTGATGTGTAAAATTCACACACTGTAGGGCTTAGTACTGAGTGAGCTCTACCCTCACATACCAAACTGACCTTTGGGTTGATTACTGTGATTTGATATGATGTTGATAGAAGTAATATATTTAACTGATGAAAACCATTTCTGCATTACTCTCTAGCATGCAAATTCAAAATGGATCTAATTGATTTTTTTTGTACTTTAAATACCTCATGGGTTGAGTTTCCCTGGTTGACCTTCATGGTTGATTATTGTGTTTTTTTTAAATGTACATAGAGTTGATCCTCAAAGTCTGTGGTGATTATATTTCAGGAGAATTTGTGTCTTTGTTATCCTCATTCAGAGTCATACATTTTATGAATAGCTTTAAATGGTGCACTATTTAATTAGCAATTTTATTTTTCATTTATATAATAATGATTTATTTTCCCAAGGATCATTACAATGTCTTGTACTTGAAATAAGGCATATTAGTCAAATAGACATACTTTCAGTCATTACAATAAAAGAGAATAATAAAAGGCAATTTGAGTCATTTGAATAAAATTCATTACAATAAATTAACAAGTACTGCATTGTACATACATTTTTGAATTTTGTTGAAACATAAAAGTGAATTTGATTACCTTTTATTAATATTATTATTTTATAATATACTGGTTAGGGGAGGTTTCTGAAGGACACTCAACCTCTTAATTTCCACATATTTTGACAGAATATATATGAATAAATAATAAGGTGCTGACCTTATTATTCATAATTGGTTAGATAGTAACATTATTATAATAGGCCTGTATAATTGTAATCATCATCATTGGTTGATACAATTCTCCATCTCCATTGATTATTCCCCTCTTTCCACTGATCCTCAAAGCCCTCCTCCCTCTAAAGCAAAGTGGCAATGGTCTGACTGAGAAAATATCTTGTTTATTTACTCTAATGAGAGAATCCAAATTGAAACAGTTGTGATGGAAATGACCAGTGAATTAGAAATGATGCAGTTTCAATGTAATTATTAGCATTCAAAAAAGGAATCATAAAAGAAGATGGTGGATTCAATCTATATTTTTTAAATAATAGGAATAGGTGAGATTTATCACTTACTGCAGAACTATCAGAGGAATAAGATTGTAATACTTCAAGGAAGTGTCACATGATTTTTTGGAGCATGATGAATGTTTGACTTGAAAAATAGTACATAATTATTACATGACAATAATCTTGTAAAATTTTCTTAGAGCAGTTTAAATGGCCACCTTCGCCAGCCAAACAGTTTTCAGGAGTTGGCAGTAAGTTTCATCATTGATATAGGTATTGGTGGTAGAAGTGTGTGTACATAGCATGGGTTTCACATATAACGAATGATAATGGCATGGACATATGGTGACATTTAAAGTGATATTTTTTGTAATGATCTAATTGTAGCCTCATTGCTACTGTGTAAGTAGGGCCATGAAGAATTTTTTCTCTCTTCTTCTATTGCATTATTACTATTCGATGCAAGTTATTCGGAATTTCCCAGAGCATTAAGAAACAGTTGTTTCTTGTTTATATACTAGGGGGACCAAAAGAAACCGGACATTAGATATTTAAAAAATCAAGTACTTATTTTTACAAGTTTAAATTTTAATCACATTAGGTAAAAGCACTCTCTGCTTGCCTCAATACATGGGTCAATTCATTTTTTTCATTTCTGAAAACAGTTCATAAACTTCATCCAAGAAATGTTTCTTAAAGATTGTGTCATTTTTTTGTTTCATCTCATCTTTAAAAGGTATATTATCTTTTCATCCTTGGGAACAAAATAAAAGGACATAGTATGGAGTGAGATTGGGTGAATACGGTTGGTGGGTAGGGAAGTGGGGTCATGCCATTTTTGGTCAAAAATTGCTCCATGGACAAGGCAGTGTGAGCAGGTGCATTGTCATGGTGGAACCTGCACTCCCCACTTTGCCAAATTGTGGTTAATTTTCCTCTACTAGTATCTCACAAATGCTTCAAAATTATTAGGTAGAATACCTGGCCAATGGTCTGACCTGGTGGAACGAACTCTGAGTGGACTTCACCTCCGCGATCAAAAAAGCAAAGTGGCATCATCTTGATACTTGATTTCACCCACCATGCTTTTTTGGGGTGAGGTGAGACAACAGAGATCCACTGACTAGATTGCTGTTTTGTTTCGGGGTCATACCCCGAGCACCAGCTTTTTTCACCTGTAGTGACTTTGGAAAAAATGCCGATTTCCAGCTGTTCTTTCAGTTCAAGACATGCATTGAGTCGAGTCAGGCTTGTTTTTGAATGTCTCTGAGAAGACGAGGCACAAATTTCACTGCAACTCTTTTCATTTGTGACTCCTCACTCAAAATGCACTGGCATGAACTCCAGGACACCCTGAACAAATCTGTGGATTGGTTGATGGCTCTTCATTGTCCACGGTGTTCCCGTGTATCCACCATCGTAAAAATTGCCGAAAGGCTGAAAAGAAAAATTCACTGGCTTCCTTAAGGACAACAGCCAATGATGCCAGTCAGCGAACGGATAGTTGTGGTCCCCCACCATGCCTGCCTAGTGGCAGAACCCCATACCACTACCCACCTTGTCCATTACAGTATAATTCTGTTTTATTTTGGTCCCCCTTTGTACTTGCTTCCAGAATTGAATTCTGAGCAATGCATATATAATAATAATAATAATAATAATAATAATACATTTATTTGTCCGGAGATTTGGTGCATAATCATACATACACAAATATAGGACACGTCAAATATATGAATCACAATTTTGGGGATGCAGCATTTATCTCTGTTGAATTAGATTTGAACTTATTCGATTTAGTAATGCATAGGAAGTTGATGTTAATTAAAATAAATATTTTTAATGCTATTATTTCCTGAACAATTTCCCCAATTAGGATGTGTGGATGAGTATGAGAAGTCCTGCCCAGAGGGCATGCTATGGAGAGACAGAGAAACTTGCCTTGGAATTGAAGATTGCACCTGCATTTCCAGAAGTGGAGAACCAGTTAAGGTAGGTCTTCAGTTCATGTGCATTGTGTTCTTGTGTAAGGTTAATTTACAAAGTGGGCCTATCAGGAAAGCATTTTAATGGCAGGAGGTCAATTTAGTTAACAGTGATTAGAGCAACCACTTAGAGTCTGAGTCAATTTTTCTAGAGCGTCTTTTCTACCAGCACTATTGCACCCAGCATACCGCATGTAATTCAGAATGACCTCATGCTAGATATAGAGATATTGCAAATAAGAATCATTAAACAGATCCTACATATTAAAACAAACAAAGCACCAGGTCCAGAAGTAATACCTTCAAGAGTATTCAAGGAGCTAGCCAAAGACAATGTCCCCTATTTGGTAATTGTTTTCTGTAGGTCCCTTACCGAAGGTTCCATGCCTTATGATTGGAAGTAGGCTCACATTACTCCTATTTATTAAAGTGCCAATAAGGAGGATACCAGTTATTAGAGAACATTATCTCTTACCTCAACATCATATATAATCTTAGAACACATAATTGTAAGCGATGTGATAGCCTTCCTAGATATTAGAAACATGATAACTTTGAGCCAACATGGATCGAGGAAAAATAGAACATGTGAAACACAGCTGTGTCTCTTTATTCAGGAAATTTTATAATCAGGTGAAGCGTATACTCATTAGGCAGCAGTGCTTTTAGACTCTAAGAAGGCATTCTAGAAGGTCCCTCATCGTAAACCAATTCACAATCATGAATTGTATGGTCTAAATGGAAATGTAATTTACTGAATTAGGGATTTCCTATCTCAATGTAAGGAAATGTAGTAATTGATGGCAAGAGCTTGGAAGAGACAGTGGTTACATCCGGCGTACCACAAGGAAGTGTGATAGGGCCCATACTCCTCCTAGCCTATATCAATGATATAACCACACTCATCAGCAGCAAAACTTGATTATTTACAGATGACTCTGTAATATACAGAGAAATAAACACCCAAGAAGAAACTGACCAACTCTCATATATTTTAGATATTATTTCTGATTGGTGTAAGGAATCTGAGTTAGAACTGAATCTGGGCAAATGTACTGTGATGAGCTTTTGGAATTAAAGACATGGTAAACTTGACTCTACATATAGTATTGATAGAATCGAGTTAAGAAGGTCAGAGCAAGTAAAGTACGTAGGAGTAATTCTTGCACCAAATCTTTCATGGAGTTTATAAGTCATATGCGAGACTTACGAGGCATATGTGGATCTGCATTAAAAAAAACCTTGGTTTCATGAGGCAAGTAGTTAGAAGGTGCAATTAGAGTGTTAAGGAGAGGTTTTCTTGCATTGGTTAGACCACATTTTCAGTATTTGGCAAACATTTGGGATCAATCTGAAAAAGGGGTAAATAAAGGAATTGGAAAGGGTACAAAGAAGATCCGCGACTTATGTGAAAAACTGATACGACAAGAAACAGGGTTGAACAGGGTTGTTGGTAAGCTTAGTATGGGAGACAACAGAGACGTGAAGGGTGAGGCTTTGAATGTTAGATAGATGCAGGTGGCTTGACTTTGCTTCAGACATTAAGAAAATTATTTGGACACCAAACAATATTGGAAGGGCCGAACCACCAGGACAAAATAAAGAGAGATAGATGTTTTCACTAATAGGCTTAAGAATTAATTCTTTCCTCGAACCATTCACGACCGAAATATCACCAATAATATGAAAACAGCAGATGCAATAAGCAAGTATTAGTTCATCTTTTATAATTCCATAGTTGGTGTCCCAAACACCTCCTGCCAAAGGCCTTCAGGGTACCTCATAGATGTAGATGCATTCTCTGTCATGACTGGTGATAATTTCAAATACCACTGAACTTAGAAATCCTTGAGTAAACTATGCATCCTCGCGTAACACTTGCATCTGATTTTTCAACAATAATTGAAGGGGGAAAATGTGAACGTGGTGCATGAGAAAATATATGGGGCAACTGATGATTTCCTTTTGTGAGGGAGAGGAGCTGCCTTATGCCCACAAATATATGAGGCTTTTAAGTATGCATGTGGAATCAAATGAAAGAATGGGGAAAAAGAGTAATGGGATGTTGGAAGTAATTATAACAAAAATATCCTACTGGTCACATTGGGACGAATGGTCTGCTTCTTTCACTGTGCTATGTATTATTTCATATTTTATAACTTCTATAAATGGACCTTAATGTAATAAAGCCTAAATTTAATTTTATCCCTTGAGTTGTGGAGGTATTGAGATTTTGATGGAGGGAAACAAATTTTCATTTCAGCCTGGAGTAATATTTTGGGAATCAAAGTGTAAAGCATGTCAATGCATAAACAATGAATACATTTGTGACGAATCTGCTTGCATTGCCCAAGCCACTCCATCCACCACAACGGCCATTTATTCAAGGCCAGTTGATATCTACACCGTGATCCCGTCTTCTCTCCGCCCTCCGGATGCTGACAGTCAGGTTGGTATTGTTTCACAGCTGGAGAGAGACCAATAATTGAAAAAAATATGACTGTGTGTGGAAATTTTTAAGCCCTTCAGAGAAATTGTTTCTGCAAAAGTAATTATGGTAATCAATGAATTAAAAAGAACCATTTTACCCTCCGAAAAATTGTCCTTTTAAAGTTCATGATATTGTCAGTTTATTCTTGGAGCATTTGACTTGTGATAGCCTCCATTACTCTCTTCTAAGTGTACTTCTTGCATATGCTTATGTGTTTTAAGCTGGGCTGGGCCATTTTAACTATGCTAAACTGTTGCTCACTGAATTAATTAATGTTATGTATCAGTAAGACAACTTATCTCCCATTTCACAATAAATGGTCCCAACTTATAACTATTTTCCTCCTAATGGGTGACAATAACACTATTTGCCATAGTGAGAACACTAAATTCTTAGGTATTTTAATTAATTATAACCTTGACTGGATTGAAAATATCCACTTGACAATTAAGAGTGTATCAACATGGCTATTTATGGTAAAAAAATCTGCATACTATAGAGTATGAAGAAATTCTTCCTATCATGTACTAAGCAAAGATTCACTCCCTATTATTCTGTGGTGTTTTATTCCAGAGGTGGAATTCCTCTGCAGTACCAGTGACTTTTTTCTGTTCAGGGAAAAAAGCAATTACATCTATTCTTGGTGTGTCACTTTTTCAAACTTTAGATTTATTAACTCTCTTTGTACATATTTCAATGTGCTAAATTTTAAAGAAGCCTCCCAGCTATTTCTTAATGGATGCTTTTTTCATGACTTCCAAACTAGAACCAGAAACAGCATTAATTTAAACTCTTATGAACTCTTGCAGTGACAATATGGACCCCATATTCTATGTGTATTTCAAAAATATAAAATCACATCCTATCCCCCACTATATCAGAAATTTACCCCTGCCGAGTGATAATAAAGGTCAATAGCAATTTTCAACTGTGAGATTTAAGCCACATTATGCATTTTAATACGTACAAAACTCACTGTGGAAAATTACTATTTACTTTTATTATCATAATGTATTATTTCCACCACTTAGCTTGCCACTATTACTTTTACCTCTGAAAAGCTTTAAGGATAACTTAAAAACTACTCTTTGCAGAAACACACACAATGATGTTAAGGAATTCTGTATTGACTAACTTTTACTTTATCCAGAATGAATTAATCAAATTGTGTGTGTAACCATGATACTTGCTATGTATTTGTGTTTGGCTTACTAATGTGAATTTGCTATTTGACTTGTTCCATGCGTCTTGACTCATTAACAAATGATGACTATATATTATTATTTAAGAATTCAGCAATATAAGAAAAGCATTTGTTGCAGGTTACTGAATGCAATCAATGGACCAGGTGGTATTCGGACAGCAATCCCCATGGATCACATGGAGATTTTGAGACAATCCATGCTGTACTGGAGCGGAATCATTTCTGTGACCATCCAACCTCCATTGAATGTGCTACTGTGGATTGTGAGTTGTCTAAAATTACATATTTCCTTTTCTTTGCTTGGCTAACTGCCCCAATTACATAGTTTTATGGACAGTGACAGACCTACTGTTGGTTTCAAAAGTATGTATGCAGTTTTATTTAATAAAAACAAACATAAATTATGTAAAAAGTACCAAAACCACTTTGAAACGCCATCCTCTAACTGCATGAAGAATAGTAGCACTCACAAAAAGGGCAATCCCACGTACTCAGTGGAATTACCCTGCATTGCCATATTGTTTTATGAAACTTTTAACTTTGATGCAACTACACAAATACAAATTTTTTGATCAAATGAATAAAAAAGTGGACATAGTTTATTGCAATGCTAGAAAATATTAGATTATGTAGAGTTTTTTTACTTAAATTCAGTTGAAAAAGTTAAGATTTTTCAACACAATATCACAAAATATTGTTCATGCATGAGGAATAAACATCCATTTCCATGACAACCAGGTAATGCCTCCAAACTTCTATAAATTTCCACTGGACATGCACCAACTTTCACCTTTTTTCCACCCTTCAGCATCTTCGCCTGCTATATGTGATATCGTAATGCATTTTCTAGTCCCAGACCTTGGTAGCCAAAGACGTCCTTCAAGTGCATCTGATATTGATTGTAGTTTAGAAACTCATTCTGAATCTCTCCACTGCATTTTCTTGCCAACCGTAAGTTAATGAGTGATTTGGGCTGCATTGCGTGTTTTTGGCATAAAATATTTAAAAAACCTTTTAAGGCTCTTTTCTTGTTTATGCCACACAGCAATATTGATAAAATAGTCCCATTGAAAAAACTGTCTCAACAACCCTCCTCCAACGATGTTAGAAACAAGATAAATGTTTATGCATAATGTAATGAAAACCAATAAATCATTATCCTCCATTAGACTCAAACTATGGAATACATCTTTTTTAAATCAACATTGAGGGAACAAGGAGGAATGGTTCTTAGTTTGACAGCAGCATTCTAAAGGTCTGAAAAGCAGTGGGGTGGAGGGTTCCTGGGTTGTTTTCCCCCTCCCACCCACCAGAGGATCTGGGAGAATTCACAGCAGAAGGGCCAGAAACCCCTGTCTAGGCAATTGCCGTGTCTGCTCTCTATTTAGCATGCCACTGACTGTAGACTCAATCAAATGAAAGAAAATGTGATTCCTTTTGCAGATGAAACTTCCTTCAGAGATACCGGAGATGATGTTATTTGCAATTTGAAGGATGGACTGAAATGCTACAATTACAACAATGGAAAGAGAGGGTGCAAGGATTATAAGGTTGGTATCTGCAATTTTAATTGAAATTTGTACAAAAACCTCACTAACTTGAGTTGGAAATAAATAGCAAAATTAAAAAAAATCCACTTGTGCTGAAAAAATAAGAATAATTATTGATGCATAGTAAACCCCCCTCACACATCACATCGCTTCCTTAACTTCTTCAGTCCAGATAGATTTTGTGTAGCCACTCCTTCGATGTGAAGTCCACCAGGGGGTCTTTGCAATGCTTTTAGACTGGTTGAGTGATGACTAATGAGATCAGGGGTATTTCCTTAGCCATTACTATCTTTTGCATTTCAATTAGCCTGAGTACCCATAAATGCCCTCTTTATATTTCCCCTTGAAAACTGTGCAGCCTAAATTTTCTTTACTTGCTCTTATTGTTAGACCTTGCCAAAATTGGATCATTTCTCTAGGCTGACCTTTTACTTAGGGGAATAATGGACGGACTGGTAGAAGGTGAGTAAACTATCTCGGTAAACAGTGGATGGGAATACAGTCAAAGTGCAGTCAGTGCAGCAGCAATAATAACTTTATTGGTCTTGGAGATATGCAATACATGTATTACACCCATTAAAAAAAAGACTGAGTCAACATGTAGGAAAATGACAGTTGATACAATTTTAATTTTTAGAAAAGAAAAAAAATACATAATTCACCAACTGAGTAAAAAAAATTATCGAGAGAATATTTTTTAATTTTGATTTAAAACTGACCAGCCTGATGTCTTTTTTACCCAAATAGTTAAATTGTTATTTCATAATCATATTTGTTTCTTGTCTGGTAATTATAGTTAGTGATCAGATTTAATTATGTTCAGTGGATTTAATTTTGGATGAAAAATATTTTGTCTTGTTTATAGCTATATTATGTTTTTATCAACTATACACTGCTAAATTTCAAATAACTTTGCCCATTGAAAAAATATTTGACTATACTCTAGCCAAACTTTTTAGATGAATGTGTATAATTTCTGTTTTAAGGCTTCACTTTTTGGGAGTTGTATATATTCATAACATAAAAAGGAACAAAGTACCAACCCTTACCATCTTTGTATCTGATGATGCCATATCAGGGTGAAACACATTGTGCCAAACAATAAATTCTATGGAAAAATACGTTGTTCCTTTTGTTATTGATGGTGTAAGTTGAAAAGTGGACTTTGTTTATGTTCAAAGATAGTGGACTACTTCTTAGTGACATGAAGCATCTTCTTATAAAAATGTCCAGAAGATTATCTATCAAGTATAATGTCCTATAATTTGGTTAAAGTCACCTGGAATGCCCTCCCATAACCCCCTATATAACCTCCAGGGAGTTAAAATCATTGGGGATGTTATGGGGTAGCAAAAACATTGCAATATATCTATGTATATTAATTTTTAATTATATTTTGATTAATTAATTGTGTTACAGATAAGATTATTCTGCTCATGTGAAACTTCCACGGAATCATCTACAACATCAACAACTGTTGGTATGTCATTTTATAATAATAATAATTTATTGGCCCTGTTATTTTAGAAGGGGCATGGTAGTCCAGTGGTTAGAGCGCTGGGCTACTGACCAGAGGGCCCGGGTTCGATTTCAGGTGATACCTCTTGGCACCCTCAGCTTCACCCAAGTTGTGTACCATTTTTCAGGTACCAAATCATCCTGGGAAATCACAGGTGGTACAGAGAAAGGAACTGGCCTCCCTACCCTGATGTGTGAATCTCACATTCTGTAGGGCTTTAGTAGTAGGGTGAGCTTGACCCTCACCTACCAAACCGACCTTCGGGTTAATTTCTGTGGTTTTGTTATTTTAGTAAGCAAAATAAATGGCAAGTCATGGAAAAATATTATGACTCAAGAATATCATTTACATTATCATTATAAATACAAGATAGTAGCACATGTATTTGGGTCATTAAAGACCTTTTTTTTGTCATTAAAAGTTCATCTGTACTATTGTAACTTTTTGCCTGAAGAAACAGTTTGGAACAGGACATAGAACTTGTAAAATGGCAAAAATAAAAATATATAAAATATTAATCTGTAATCTAAATACAAGAAAATAAATACATAGCAAACATCAAGGTAGCACATAATTTTATGAATTCATTCTGAATTAAGTAAAAGTTAGTCACTACAGTATTCCTTCATCATACAATGTGTTTTTGCAAAGAGTAGTTTTTAAGTTATGCTTAAAACTCACCCTACTATGGAGGCAATTCTCTGATGTGCCGTAATTTGATGTCTTTTATGTAATTCTACTTTTAGAAATAACACCAAGTAAACCAGGCCCAACCACAACACCCGTACTATGTGATGGTTGGTCGTCATGGATAAATGATGTCAAAAACCCCAAGGATCTCTCAGGGGACCATGAACACAAATCACTGGAGCAGCTGCACAGTTTGGGATTCTGCAAAGAGGTAAGGAAGCCATGCACTGTGGTCTGTGGTTATCAGGCAGGCAACACAGTTTTAAGCATAGGCTCAGTATATTTGCAAATTGGTCCCATATAATATTTTTCTGATTCTAAAATACCTATTAAATCAGTGAAAGCACATAAAACACTTCGTTATGTCATTGAGGGTGGATGTAAAAATATAATTATAATTATTACGTAGGCAAGAACATTAGCTTGAGGATTCATCAAGGTACCATTAGATTTCTGGTTTAGTATTCATCTATTATAAACTTTTCAGGTTGGAGAGAATGCAATAATAATAATATTTTTTTTATTAATCCTTATGATTATATACATGATGTCGGATAAGTCAAGGACTCATCAACAGAGTAATACACTTTCAGAGAAGTACAAATAGTATTACAAAATATGATATGCTAGTTAGGAGTTACGATATAATCAATCTGGTATCTCTTGAGATCTCTGGGGCTTTTCCAAGTATAAAGTCTTCTTTTATGGTGCTGAAACCACGCATTCGCAATCCACAGGTTATTTTCTTTACAAAAGTTAACCATTGTCTCTCCTCTTTCATTTCTTTTCCCTAGTTCGTGTTCTCCAACAATATGTTCATCCTTTCCTTGCCCTACTACACTGTTCCAGTCTCCCATTAAA
>LYUA01002177.1:220151-230233 GCA_002093875.1 Calopteryx splendens | reverse complement strand
CACTATGTATATTTCCACTGAATAATTTATTTCGGTATAACTAGTTTCAATGCTTAAGCGAAGGTATCTGAAGATGATGCTTAAGCGTTGAAACTAATTATACTGAAAATAATTATTCAGTGGAAATATACATATTGTTTATTATTCCATAAATATAAAATATTATTAGTCAACTAGAATGAGTTTCTTATTGATAAATTAAAATATGCTTTTCTCTCTTTGCTAATCCTACATTCAATTATCTTCTCAAGTAAAAATAAATTCATTTGCATTGCCATTGTTATCCCTAGCTGCTGAATGCCCTCCTGGCGAGGTTTACAAAGACTGTTATGCAAGGCAGTGTGAGCCAAGTTGTGATGCACTTATGGATGAAGACCCTTGCCCGATGTTGGATCACACCTGCTTCTCTGGATGCTTCTGCCCCGATGGACTGGTTCGGAAAGGAAGCTCTTGCGTTGCTCCTAGCGAGTGCAGAGACTGTGAGTTTCCGTACATGAGTACTTTGAACATTTTGCCCATTACTCCATGATCCCTGCACCTTTTAATGGCCTTTCCCTTTTGAGATTTTTCATCTGATTTGAAGTGTATTTTTAAGAAAGATTTCCATATTGTATAAGTAAATTTGCCTTTAAGTTTTCTAAGAAGTTAAGAGATCACAGAATTCGTACATGAATTAGGTTAATTTAATGTAATATATTCACAAATTAGCAATTTATTGTTAGTTTAAGCTAGATCATTGTATTAAAATGTTTCACTCACTAAACTTGTGGGCTCCCTAAGTCCTAAATTTTTCAAAGGAATTTATGTGATGTTTACAAATTTCCAAATAGAATTATCTCATAAATCTGCTGGGAAATTAACACACACTAATGTAGTTACTAGTTGTTAAAGCTGGTCATTATGAATGTCTTAAGAAAATATCATTTTCTGATTTTCCAATTTTTGTAGTATTATCTTTTGATTGGTCAGGTTTTCATGAATGATTATTACCAAAAAATGTTACATGCTAATTCTCTTTTTATGCCTTTTATATTGTGAGTTGTTATGTATATAATGTAATTAATTTTTTAAAACCATGAACTACTCATTAATCTCATTAGTTCTTATAAGCAACTGGATATGATTACTTCATTCACTCACCCATTTGGTTTTATTTCTGTTGTTGCAATGTAACATGGAAATTGTTGAAATGAATAAAGTAGACATGTTTCAACTGTCACAGCATTCCCCTTTGGTTTCAAGAAATTCAGCAATGATGAGTATGCCTTTCTCTGCAGGAAGTGTTTTAAACATATCTTCAAAGCTAGAAGTGATGTAGTTGATTTGAGGTAGGCAGATGTTTTAAAATATATTATTGAGGTGGTGTGTTGAGAATCTTTCAGGGCTAGGAGCAAGGAATATTGATTTACATGAACATTTTCATTGTTTTAAGTATCATGGTAGGTGTGTTTTTCACTGTTGGTGGCGAAGAGATGATGGTATAATTTAATAAATAATGCACATTTTAGAATGTCGAGTGAAGGAAGTGTGAGAATAGAATACTTTTGAAATAGGGATTCGCCAGATGTTTGAAACTTTGTATAAGGGCCTGTTTTTGTGAGCGAGAATACTTTTTTGTGAGGTTGTCATCCCTCCATAGTATTATGCTATATGAAAGGTAAAACTGGATTTTCACAAGGAAAATGGCTTAAAGCGCTTCTAAGGATATGATCAATACATTATTCAAAAGTATTGCTTTGATGTGATAATTTCTTATTTTTCATTATGTATATTGATCGTTTTAAAATATAAGAATTAAGTGCATTGCCATGTCACGATTAAATTGAAATATTAGCATTGACTTCATAAATTTAAAAGAAATTCCATTCCTTTCCATGCCATGGAAAAGGTACTATCTATTCCAGGAAGAGAAATGTGGATTCATAGTGCTATAAGAGACGACATAAGGAATGGGAGTAGTATATGAGAGTGTAGTTTCCCCCTTACCCCGAGTTCATTGGATTGGAGTGCATATTTTTCTGACTATCAATTATGATGAGGGAAGGGCGAAAATATTTGGGCGTCAAATTATCTTGACGCTGGACGCCTTTTAGCCCCACACCGCAATGTTAACATTTTGGTTAATATTTACTGTAACTCAATTATGCGAGTCACAATGTACGACATATAAAAGTGCATGAATTACTCGTTGAGGATAATACGTCCAAAAAATCAGATGGTTTGCAGTTTTACAGTGAAAAAAAGAGTATCTACATTGTTACGGAACGGACGGCCCCTTTAAAGTATGCAACGAGCGATGCTTACCTGGCATGTTTACGGACAATATTTTCCGACCTCGGAATTTTCGGATTCATTTCCCACGAATGAATCCGAAGAGAATACCGTGTGAGCATGTTACATAATTTTCGAAAGATTTCTAATTGTAAGCGCAGTAGACCAGTCGAATGAGATATATGAATCGCAACAAATGAATTGCATTGGTCGTCCATGCTAGGTACGTGATCCCACACATGTAAACTCACGTAACATCTGCGTACAGTATGCGACAAGTGAATGTGCAATCGGTGTCATGCGGCACTTATCAATCAGTTGCCTCGCAGATTCCAGACCCTGTGTGCGATAACTGTCAACACAACTCCCAAGAGAGCTAGGAATGGAACTTTATCCGTCTTCGCTCTGTGTTGCGCATCAGTGGCCTGAGAGTATTGATTCGATGGCGAAATACTTCGCAGCGGTGAAACTTGTCTCTCTTAACTCCCACACCCATTGTATCATATCCTGTAAAAGTGCTGGAAATTCAAATCCTACGCGAGAAGACATTTTTCGATTGATGTATAGACCTTACTATAGTCTGTTGGCAAACCAAGCTCACTAAATGAACTTCCTCGGATCAACCGAATGAAGACGCGTGATCTTGGCAAAGAGCAATCTGTCGGACCAGGCCTTTAAGTGAGGATTTTAATTTATTCTCTCCTGGAAATCCTCGGGATATATTTTTTTCTTACCGTCCCATGTGGCTCCCGCTAGGAACTTCCTACAATCCGCAATGACTCCAAGACGTCACAATGCGGCGAGCGACAGTTGGCTCGGGAATCGAGATGTTCTGCATTCGTAGCACCTCGGCAGCTGGAAGTGGGACCCTTTGAAACCTTCACCTGTGTTCAGCTATGCTCTCTCGTCGTATTTAATTATTCTGTCGGCCGCTACAGCTGAGGTGCGAGATGTATCAGATAAATTGTGTTAATTTCATAAAATTTGGTGTGAAATATTATCAAATCGTGAGAACATCTTCGTTGAAAAATCAGCTTGCTATTTTATTATGCGTCAATTATAATTAACGATTCAATGCATGTTGTTGATAAGTGAATTTATGTGAACATTTTTTTAAATGCATTATGTCTGTAGGTGTAAAGTAAGCTCGTGTTTCAGGTGCCATATGATAGTGTTTTCAAAATGCTCAATTTTTTAAAAGAAAGAAATTTGCTAGCAAATTGTAATTGTGATGTTTCAGTATTTAGGTTGAATTTATCTCCTCCTATCAATGACGAAAAGGTATAATTTTCAGTTGAAATCATAACTTGTAGACTGGTATAAAAGGGGATCAAATTGATTAGGTCACCTTGGTTATTTTTTGCTGTGCAAATGCTAAGATCTTGTGCATTAGATTGTCCAGCAACAATTTGGGCCAAAACCCAGTGCAGTGGTGTATTTGTTAAATGTATTGCTATATATGGACCTCCCTGGTTTGTCTGTTTTGTAGTGAAGTCTGATACTGATACCAGGTTTCTTTCCATCCTTTTCCACTCCCTCTTTTGCCTTGCGCCTGTATTTTCTAATTATAAAAAAATAGTCTGACAAGTTGACCTAACAAGATGACATATGATGAAATGAACCTAAACTGTGACAACTACTGTAAAAAAGAATTTTCTTCATCCAGTTAGTTCCCTAAGTTCCCATGATTGAAATTTTCTGTACCTACCTATCTTACTTTTTTAACCCTTTGGATGTGGGAAACGTGTATGTACATATGCTAGGATGGCTGCGGGGAAAAGATTCTTATACGTTAGGCCATCTCCTTCTCGCATGACCCCATCCCCCTCTGGATTTTATGGTCCTCCAGCCCAAGAGGCCAACTCCGAGGGTCCACGCAGACCCAACCCTCACAGTAGGGTGCGATACCTGCCATATCCCTCTCCCTGACTGAGAGTTTAGGAATAACTCTATTCAGTTGTTCCATATTCCCTATGTTGCATTCACCAAGAAAATTGTTCCGAGAAATCAGTTCATTCTCATGAATTGGTTTTGCTCGCAAGTGCTAATGTTCCTTCTACTGGTCAATCTTTCTTATTCTTCTCAGGAAGGGGAAGAGAAAGGTCGTCCCAGAGTATAAGGGTCCACTCACCTGAAAATCCATAGCATGTGCTGGGAAGGGAAATATTCCCCTCACATTTTTCCCGCACACAGTTGTAGCTTGGAAAATAGGCCTCCGCAGTTTAAGGGTTATGTTGTTCCTTTGCAGGTGTTCCCAGTGTGAAACAATAAAAAAATAAAATATCTGTATTGCGTTGCGTAGAAAGGAAGGTACTCAGCAACATGAGAATATTTATTTGTGTCTCAAACCTTGAATGAATTAATTGGTAGGGAATTAGAGAAGAAATAAAGAAAATGTTAGTTTTTGGATGAAATGTTTGTTTCTTGTAATGCTGATGGATTGCTGAAGAATGTGATAGAAGGTAGAATTTAAGGTAAGCGAGGGAGAGGGAGGAAGAGATTAGGCATGTTGGATGGAATAAAGGGGGAAGAAAGTATGCAGAAATGAAAAAAGGGTTGTTGTATGGGTGTGTCCATGAGAAACCTACCTTAACCGGCAGATTACCATTAATAATAATAAAAAGTCATAGTTTGTCTGTAGAACACAAGCAAGTTGGTAGTGCAAATTAAGATCTCTTCTATTAATTAGATAAACATGTTAGATGTTTTTATTAGATTTTTTATTGTGGTATAATCAATTGATCAATCCAAATGTTTTTTCTAATATTGCCTAGGACTTATATTTTGGCATACGATATGACATTCTCAATTGGAATTCATTGTGTGGCATGGATTTAGTCATTGAATACCCTATTCTTTATCAGATACTGCTTAGAATCGTTGCTGAAACTTTTGTACTTTCTGTAAAAGTAGTTAATCAATGAAAAATATTTTTAATGTGTAAGCCTTCACTTTTTTGCATGTGTGCCTTTTCTCTTTGAAAAATGGTTTTTTTATCCTCCTTTGGCACATGGAAAACTGTTATATTTTTTATCAACTCATACTCATTGTTTGAACCATTGCACATTTGACGAGTGAACTGTTAGAGCTTTGCGACACACCACGTAATACTAGTGTTGGAGTGCACTCATTGAGGAGCACTGAGCTGTTGAATATTCAGTGTTTAAAATTCTAAATAATCCTGAGTTATGGGCTCATAAGCATTGCAATAGTGTCCTGTTTAAGCACGCTATCAATTTTGGGATGTTATGTGTGGATGAAACTTGGAGACTGGGATTTCTACATTCAAAACCACGCATGTGACCAAGACGCTCCCACATCCTTACTATAACTTCATTGGAGTGTTTCAAGTGGTCGCTTGAGAATTTTTTCATTTTTCTAACAAGTATTTTGGTTTTTATCAATTATTACAGGCACATGTGATTGCTTTGGAGATCCACACTATCTTTCCTTCGATCGAGTGAATTACACTTTCAATGGAAACTGTACATACGTGGCAGCCAGGGACATAAAGCCTGATGGAGGACATGATTTCCAGGTTAGTTTTGTGTCATTTTTTTTTTTGCATTTACCTAAGGGGTCAAATGGAGTATGCAATGCAAATACAGGTTTCAACGCTGTTTTGGGTTAATGAACATGGAGCAAGAACTCTTGTCCTCTTGAAATTTCCTTTAGTGAAAAATATGTTAATTTATAAAAATGAATAATGAATACAATTAAATCCATATGACTTTTGACTTAAATGTGCGTATTTCCCAGAAATACAATCAGTTAGGTAGCAACTAAGAATTTGGAAATAATAACAAGTGTAAAACCTTAGCTGGAATATATTTGTTCTTTTCTTGGAAAAGTCTCAGAATGTTTATTTCTAAAATGTGTTTTTAACATCAGAATAGGAATTTGAATGCTCTTTAGATATTGCCCTGTTTTGTGTTCTAACTTGTAAGCCTCAAGGATTTTTAACCCAAAAGAAATACATATGTACATATAATTCTTCAGATGATCAGGAAGGGGTTGGAGGGAATTCCGCTATCATCCCCCATGTCAAATTTGGGTCCCCTAGAGGATCCCAATCTTTTCTACTCGTGACCCCAACGTTATAGATGACAATCACAAATGGCCCATTTATATTTGCATTAGAAACAAAAGTAGCTCTTATATCAGTTATAGATTATAAGAATAACAGTACAGAGATAAATTTAATTAACTAACGTCTAATGGAAGGTCACAACACTTCAGGATACAAACTCTTGAAAGGGAGGGGAAGGGGGAGGGGGCAGCTGACACAGGTAGTTCAATGGAATACCTAAAAATGGGAAAGTAGATGTGGCTCTTTTGAGTAATGTATTTTTCTCAATTCATTCACCCTAAATTTAACCAAGACTGTCCCATCCATTACAGATGAACATTGTAGCAGGTATAATAATATCCATAACAGGTGGAGTTTTAATCTAAAGACCTGTCTAGATTGTTCCACTACATTTATATATTTTATGGTATTTTGTGACTTTTTAGGAGCTACAATGGGGTTGCAAAGGAGTGTTTTCCAATCAAATGGGTGGCTTTGTAGTAAATACAATATTAAGCAATAATATTAAAGTCTGATGATGATCTGATGAATCATCAGGTCTTATTTCTCATCCCCTTATGTTCTGTGAGTGGGGTTGAGGTCCAAGGGTTTGTAACCCCTGATCTAAGGGACCTGCCAACGCACCCTCATGCTCCTGCTTTTTTCCTGCCCCACTCCCACCTTGATTCAGCCATTTCTTTTGTTCAGAATCTTACCGTTTGAGAATTTGAAAAGAGTCCATGTTGCCTCGTGGTGAAAAAGCATCATATACATGAAATAGTTTCTCAGGTTCTTACTGCCAGCTGTAAAGTATTTACAATGTCCAGGCCCACGCATTATTTATGCAAAATGGCTATGCAAGGATGTGGTTGGTTTATTTTTTAATGATGTTAAGATGTGATTATCTCTATTTATGTAACCATTGCCCCTTGGCTAAATATGTAAATTCAGAAATGTGATTCCTTAGCTGATAACATCTGGTTAAATACCATGGATTTTAGCTTACCATATGAGTGCAAAGAAACTGAAATAAATGCTTGATAGTAACTTTAGGATGGTTATACAACAATGGGCTATAATCATGGTAGATTCAAGATTAAATATGTTGTTCTTTAAAGGGCTGTTTTTGTGAAACATAGAATCTTGTTAACTTGGCTGGCTGGACCCATCTGAAGGAAATTGGAATTTCCAAGAAGCAAGCCCCATGCAGGGAGGATAATCTTTTCACCGCCAATCTCCCACATTTAAAGAATGTTATTTTTTGGCGAAGTGTCACTATTTTTATTACAATGAGTAAAAAAAATATTCTCAGACTTTGTAAATAATTCATTCTTGATCGATGAAGCTATGTGAATAGTCAGAAAAAGGTAGCTTAATGTTCAATCTGCTAACAGCCAAAATATTCTTCTCTATATTTTCAAATTAATTTTCACAAATGTAAAGGGACTGCTCTACTCACTTTGGTACTGTCATATGTCTGGATGTGTTTTTGGAGATACATATTAGCATGCATATATATTATCTCTATCACTAGGCAGTGCTGATTAGGAATTGCAGCTCTTAAAACTCAGACTGCACAATTGGGCCCTATTACCAGATAAGGAATTGTTCTCTATTATGCCATCATATTATCTCATTCTCTGTTTTCTGCTTAAATATGAATGGAGTTTCCCCTATCTTTGTTTATAATGAGCTTTATGATTTGGCAATCACTAATGATAGTACATGAATAATCTGAATAAATCTTCAAGAAATTAATGTTGCATGGGCATCATAGGTAGATTCTAAATTTTTTACCAAAGCATTTCCTGACTGAATGCAACTATGATGATATTGCTTGTTCTCTCTTTCTTCCAGGTTCTGGCCCAGAATAAGGAATGCATAGACAAACCTACCTCCACCTGCACCCATGCGGTTACCATTCTCTTCAAAAAGCATTCTGTCCACCTTCAAAGGATTGAAGAAAATAAAGAGGTAATAATATCCTGCCCCTAATCTGTGTGCCTTGCAAGGTTCATAGGGTGAATTTCTTTAAGTCTTCACCTTTGTGAGTACTCAGTAATTGTTTATGTCATGCAATCCATCTTTCAGATACAAGTCACCATTGACAAAAAGACACTGCACTCCTTCCCATATGACGATGAATGGGTGAAAGTTGAGAGGTTAGGGGATAAAGATGTAAATGTATTAATCCCACCAATACAGTTGGAGGTATCGTTTTATTTTGAAAATTTTGCTTTTGTGATTCGCCTTCCATCTCACTTGTATGCCAACAAAACTGAAGGACTGTGTGGTGAGTGAGACTCATATTTATTTTGTGATTAATCTTAAATCAATCTTGAACTACGAAAATGCTTTTTTAAGAGTTATAATTTGGACTTGATGTTCTATGATGTCATTTTAATTTATTGGTCAGGTAACTGCAACAAAAACAAAATGGATGATATGAAAACAAGTAAAGGAGTTGTGACAGATGATGCTGATGATTTTGGATTGAGCTGGCTTGTTGATTTGCCTCCAGGTAAGTGTTCCTTCATTTTCAAAAGTGATGTGTGCTTAAATTTATAATCCTGCAATCAGAAAGCATCTTTCATCGTTGTTGCTTCATTAACGCAAAGTTGGTTATATTATGAAAGTGGGTTTTGACTTTAATTATAATACTGATAATTGAATGATAATATGCCATATTAATTTCATTTTGGTTTATACTGAGCATGTGAGATTATGCTTCTGATGAGCTCATATAACTCTATCTATAATTTCAGTATTGGAAAATATGAGTGCAACAAACCAATTAGATTATACATATAGTGGTGAAGACATTTTAGTGGAGAATGTCAAATAGTCCAGGTCTTAAACAAACTGTCTTTGAGCTGTAGAAGTTATTGAGTTTTTAGAAGTTTCCTTTGTAGGGAACTTTAAGCTATTCTTTGTGCTATGGAGTTCAAAAATCTGACCATTGCCTTATATATATATGCCTTAAATATATACCTTAGCAGTAGTGGCAAATGCCATTTTCCAAAATTTGATATTAAGTATAGCTATGTACCGCTTGGAAACCTGGTCGTTGAGACAAGAGGATGAGCATGTATTGGAGGCTTTTGAAATATGGGAGGATGGAAAAAGTGAAATGAACAGAAAGGGAACCAAAGAAAGAAGTGCTGAGCATGGATAAGGGGAGGAGAGAAGGCTGTTGGGAGAAATTCAAAGAAAACAGGAAAAAAAATGGATGTAGGATGGATGGCATATTGAGAGAGGCAACGGAGAATGTTGAAACTGTGATATGCAGAGGGAGGAATGTTGGTTGGGCGAGTGAGGAAAAGATTAGGCATTTTGGATGGAATGAATGGAGGTTGAACACATTGTGGAGTTAAACAGTGATTTATTTTAAATTTTTAGCTTAGGTTTTGAGTTAGAGATGGGTAGAATCCAGTTTTTCTCGAATCCGATTCTTAAATTTTCCCTCAAATCGTATTTCAAATCCAAATATCAACTTTCCGTAGAATCCCAAATGTTACTTATCACTTGAATCTCAAAGATAATATAATTTCAATTAATTATTTATATATTAACGGATAAATTAAGCCAGCTGTGCTAAACAGTCCACTGTTGCAGGTGGTGCTGAATGTAACTCCTTTTCCAGGTATGGAAGTACTGAAAACTTATGTTCCACTTTTTTCCAGAACACTAAATTAACCCTTTGAGTGCCATGCAGAGTTGCCTAAGTTCGTGCTAAAATTGC
>LYUA01002177.1:208222-220066 GCA_002093875.1 Calopteryx splendens | reverse complement strand
AAAGTTAATAGAATGTAACCTGAGATTTGTAAAAATAGAGTAGAGCATAAACTTATGAATCATTAAATTTTATTTACATTAATACCTTCCAGAAAACGAGTTGCTCAGAGCGATGCTGGCATTTTAACGAAAATTTTCCAACATCGCTGTGGGCAACGTAAAGGGTTAACCTATTGAGGAGGAAGAAGCTCTTCTCCCAAAAACCTTTCCAATTTTTCCTCAGTAGAAGTACCTACCATGGTTAAATGTTTTTTAATAGGTCACAATAAGGCTATAAAATGTCCACATTCCATGCTGTGAGTATGTGGTCTTACCATCTGATGTGGGAGTCTATAATGAGAAAGATTTTATAAAGTTGTAGCATAAACGATGAAAGTAAAAAGCATTCAAATGATAAATTGCCTAAGCATACCTACTGACCAGTTCTCTTGTTTCCTCGGGGTATGTTCTACTGAGGCTTTTAACCTCCTGAATTCTTCATTGTTACATGAAGAGTTGGGTGTAGAGGAAGACAAGGAATGCAAAGTGGCAGTGATCCCTGAGTGCCCCCCCTTGCCCCCAGATGATGACCCCTGCCTGCATTTGATGGACAAGGAGAAATTTGGACTGGTGAGTGTACCTTCTGGCATTTTATATCTCAGCCCCCACATTGTCTGTGCATGAAATGAGACTTTTATGGAGTAAATGTTGGGTGACCAGTGAGACTTTCAATTTATGTACCTGGGGACCTGAAAAAAGTACATTTGGGCATAAAAGTGTTTAATTTGGAGAGAAACAGGAAATACCAGGATTGATAACTCTTGGAATGTAGTGAATGCCTTGAGAAAGAGTTTCTATTAATTGTCAGCTTTACATTCCTTTTGTGGTATTCTCATTTACTCTCAACTTTCCTCAGCTCAGATTGCCCCAATTTAAGGTTTCTGAGGTGCATTACAACATCTCAAAAATGATATAGAAATACTGGTAATGGCAAATTTGATCTTTCTTGAGATCTCTTTTAGCTGTGAAAATACACCTTTTGGTAACTGACATTTGATAGTTCACATGTTCTCATTAATTTCTTAATGATAATGGTTTACTGTAATTATAAAAACAGAAATATGTGTGTAGTTTTCAACTGACTCACTCCACCAGGAGGAGTAAAATTGTTTAGCCATGAATAAGAATGTTTATTTGATACACCTTCACTGTGTCACCAGACACTTTGCATATTATTTCAAATAATGCTCTTAAACATTTATTAGTCATCAGTTAAGAAAAGTGTTGGTTAAGATGTATAAAATTATGCACGTATTAATAATGAATAATTATTTCTTCCATGATCATCAGTGCCATCCAGTGGTAGATCCTGAACCATTTTTAGTGTCCTGTCGTAGTGATATTTGCCATTCCACTGACAAGGAGAAGTCTTCATGTCAGAGCTTGGATGCTTATTCAAGGGAATGTACCCGGGAAGGTGTTTGCCTTGAATGGAAGACTGACCAGCTCTGCCCGTTTGAATGTCCAGATGGTATATTCATATGATGTTACGAAATGAAAAAATCATATCAATCTTAAGTGCTAAGTTGCATGTGCATAACTAATTATCCTTCAGTGAGAGCAAGGTGGTGGGGTCCAGGGCTAGGGTGGAAATCGAGCTGGAAATCTGGTGGAAACTTAAAGAGTGGAATCCATGTGATTTCGGTCATGAGATCCACCCAATTGTCACATGGGACACATATCATATTTCCTCCTGAACCATAAAATTTTCATATGACATCAACTTTATTTCCACATAAAATTCACCTTATTTCATTGAGATTGCTCTATGAAAAATCTTTCGCCTTTTGAGACCTTGGTTTGCAAATAAATGCTGTTCATGCCTCATAAAAAGTAGAACTATGTACTTGAAAGCATGTAACTGTGCACTTTGCTTGCTGAGAGGAAAGAATTTTCTTACTTTCACAGAAAGCTTCCACTTCCACTCCACCATGGAGACTTGGTGGAAATCAAAAGAATTTCCACCTCCATCAATTACCCGCATCCTCTGTTAAATTCCACATGAAATCCACATGGATTCTGGATTCTGCTGGCTCCACTGGACCCCCCTTTCTAATAGAGGTGGATGAATAAAATCCTTTCCTTCATCTCTCCCACAGGGTTGGAATACCATCAGTGTGGTACAGGGTGCTTTGAAACGTGTGATCTCCATAAGACTGGACTTTGCTCAATGAGCTCCATTGATGGCTGTTACTGCCCAACTGGAAAGGTGGGTTTTGATGCCTCCTTTACTTCCTCTGTTTCTCTGATTGGAAAAACTAAGGGCTGTGGTGACTGCATAATGAGGTTCACACAGTCCACCACTTATACTTACAGTTACAGTTGTAGACCAGGTTATAGATGGAACAATTAGTTAAGTGTACCACGTCTCACTCAATAGCACTCAAAATGACAGTAAATACCAACTAGAGACATACAGCAACAGTTTTTTATTCGAGGAATAGGCATGAAAACTTGTTTGTTGAGAATTGTCATGCAATCAAACAGCCAGCATGTTTCAGGTGCTGTTTGAAGATGGGGGTCATTTAAGTGGATCAGCCATTGTTCATGAAAATTGCATTTCTTCAAGGCAAAGTTGCATTGAACCATCAAGCAGAGCTATGAGAAGCATTGAGTGATCATATTTTGCAGTACCTACCAAATCGTGGAGAGGTGGGTTCAGGCATTCCAATGGAGATGCAAAGAACCGAACTTGCAGTAATATCTACTTTAATTTTCAAACTGCAGCACCCAATGGCTGTTTGTTTGCACTGTAGTGCACAACCACTGACCATGTGCTCCATACATGTGTGTAGTGGTAGCATTGAGAAGCACATCCAATGGGATTTCAAAAGTGTATTCTGGCATTGCAGTGTTAGGGCATATTTGGCAGGAAGAAAGTAGTCGCCATGAATTCCATAATGACCCATGTAGTTTATGAAAAATTCTCATGATTCATTATCAATGTGACTCTCATTATGTCATTTCTCATTACATTGCTAATATTAATGTATCAAAGCAATTTTTCAGCATGTGCATTGTTGAAGATATCCGGGTTTGTATTATTAATGGACTTGGGTCTGATATGTATGTGCAGTCTTAATTAACTTAAAATGTTAGACTTATTTTCCTTCAACTTTCCAATTTTACCTGCTAGTGATATATATTTTATGATACTTAACATCAGTCTCTCGAAGTTTGTCTTTGGTTAGGCATAGTTTGAATTATAATTGTCATTATTCCTTTTTGTATAGAATAGAAGTCTGGGTTGGGAGGATTGTAATACAGGTTAAAGAAATAGACATATTGCTAGTATATAGTTATAGCTAGATGTGTTTCAGTATAACGATAGCCTGACCATCTATGTAATTACTTCACAAAGAAATTGAAAAACAAACAGACAAAATAGCCAAAATTCAAGTATGTTCTTAATGTTTGCAGTGAAAACTAAACCAATGCCTAAACAGTGATTTGGCCCATTGTCAGACAGACCCTGTTGAGGTTCAATTACAGCAGCAACTCTAGCACAACAATGGAATCAAAGTTTTCAGTGATCAGCATGATTCTAGTTTTCTGTTTTCAATTTGAAAGACAGCAAAAAATAATAGAACTTCGGCCCTGGTGTATAAGCTGATGACATTTAATTTTTTCTTGCAAATAAAAGCAACTTTGAAATGATGGGTTAAATCAATTCTGTTGTGTATTGAAACCATTTTAAATGAAATATTTACTCTTTTCTGTGTGCACTGTTTCTTTTGGCTATGGCATGTGTACTAAAATGTTATTATTTCAAGTCCATTTCAACTTCACGGAGAGTATAGTGGTTGTATTCACATCTCAATTGTGCATAGTGATAGGCTTTCATGCTTGCTCACTGGGGTCAAAGAAATACTCTCATGCTGTATGGAAATATTCACTTTGTTGCCAAATAGATCTCATAAAATATTAACCATTTCCTTGAAACAGAAAAACATGTATGATTTTGTTAAAATAATTCCATTCACCTTTTAAAAAAATGTCCTGAAAACTTAGTGCATGTATTCAAAATTAAGGTTGATACCATTTTTAGAAAAAGAAATACCAATGTGGTGTGTGTGTGAGTGAAAAGGATCCAAATTATGTACTGGAGAGATTAAGGAGCAGTAGTCTCCTCATCCTTTGTCTCATATGCACAGCTGCTCTCGATTAACATGTGATATCACCATTCTCTTTCAGGTGTGGAAGGATAAGAAATGTATTGATGTTTCTCTCTGCAAGGCTTGTGACGAGGAGGGCCATTACCCTGGAGACACATGGTATCCCAGTCAGTGTGAAGAATGTTCTTGCACAGGTACATCTACCCATTCCACTTCTCTCATTCCACTCATACTTCATCTTTTTTTTATCTGCTCACAGAAATGAATCCTGAATGGGGTTAAAGAGGCTTTGTAGGTGCCAGTAATTACCAATTCTTATGAATTTCTCATTTTATTTGTAAATAGCGTAGTATTATCATTCCAGAAAAACTCTGTGGGATTATTTATTATTGTCATGAATCGGGAGATGGAATTTTTCAATATATATTTGAATGCTCATACTCTATGCAGATGCATTATGATAGTCAAGGAAAAGTTTTCATGCAAATGGAAACTTTAATTCATATTAGATGAAAATATAATTGCTATTAAGTAGTACTAGGTTAACTGATGTTGGCTCTGATTTATTTGAAAGCATTTTGTAGGTACCCTATAAATCAAATAAAACTGAGCATGTCAGCAATGATATATGTTATGAATAAAAAAATCTCTCCAAATAATTTCATTGAAGAAGAAATATGGTGTTTTTAGGGTAAGGTGTTCACTTTCTGTGTGTAGTGGGTGAAAGAGAGTCCTAGGGGGTACAACAGATGTCAGTTAATGGGATGGGATAGGCATGGAGGTCTGATGTGTGGTGAATGTTCAGTAGGAGCTTCGACTTCTGCAGCAGTGTATTCTCAACCAAACTGCATTTATTTTTTGTACGCTTAATAATTATAAATACATTACACATGAGTATGCCTTGCTTTTGGTGGCAGAAGGAGAGGTGTGGGACATTGCTCCTTAAATCATTAGTAGGTTTTTAAAATAAGATATTAGAGATAAGTTTTTGGTGGGACAATCCCCCCAAGATATATTTTAGACGAAACATATCCAACTCATTTCCCTCATGCCCATGGTGTTACAAGTAACGTGGCATTACCGATACACTTATGGGTAAATTGCTGCACCGTGCCCATGAGGTATTGTGAATTCACAATTCGTAGATAACATCTATGAATAATGTTCTGTTGTTTTCTGCTTTTGTTATATGACTTTTTTTGATTTTACTGTAACCTGTAAATGAATTATAGTGAGCACAAAAATGCAAGAATAATAATATCCTTGCACATTATGTTATTATTGCCTTTTTTGTCTCATATTTATTTCATGTTTAGTATTTCCTATGTAGATAGCATTTGGATTCTATGAAATGGGATTTGTCCATTGAATTTCCAAAAATTATGCACGTACTACAATGTGAAGATGATGTATTCACTGTTAAAAAGTGGTTCTTTTTTGTATTTCATTTAGAACTAATCTACCATTGTGACTGAAAATCCAATCACATATTCCTTAACACTGAAAGTAGTTCATTCTTGATGCCCACCCTGAATTCAAGAGAAAATAGCGAATGCAGCATGTGCTCAATATCAGTAAAAGTCTGAAATGTATTACAGTGGGAGAGTGAGCTGTTAATATTGGTTATCAAATTAATAAAAATTTGAGATTTATATTTTTGTGATAATTGAATATTCATTGGTTTTGCATTTTTTCTTGCAGTGACTTATGCGCTTGATGGGAGATGGTAGCTTGAAATGATGGGTTTCTAAAGTTTGTAATGACTTTTAGTGACCTCTGAAAAACAGACTACTGTTATAATACATAATCATTTTCAAGTGTATCTCCCTAATTTTTAGAAGTGAGTTCCATTATTAAAATACTCACTCCATGGAGTAATCAGATTTTAATGATCGGAAATTTATCCAAGTAATGCTTATTTCTAAAAACTAGATTTTTTTAAATCTCTAAATGATGATTACGGTAAATCCTTTTTGATTAATGCTGCAAATCTTAACTTTCAGGAAATTTATTGTGACATGTAGCCGATCGACTAAATGGTTACTCACAAACCAGTTTAAGTACTGATTTTTTATTTCATTTCTTACATAGATTCATCAAAGGTTTGTAAGGTCCAAACTTGTCCTGAGGTGGAAACAATATGTGAAAACTCGATGTCAGCTGTGAAGCAGCCTGAGGCAGAGAATGAATGCTGCCCTAAATATTTGTGTGGTAGTTATTTTTTTATTTATTTTTACATAACCTTATTTTCTGCTTGGCCAACTAACATGTATCTGCTGTATGTTGCTTTTTTTAACATCTTTATGGGTTTGAACTTGAAATAATGGAGTAGATCCAGTTGTGAAGTTGTAATTTTCACATTAACACAGTTGTAATTGTGTATGTGAACACAATATTTGAAAAAAAAAGGACTCCGGTTCATTTGTTTATGTACAGAAATGTGAAGATATCCCTTGATAACCTCGGGGCTTAACTCTGGTCCTGAAAAATTATTGACGAAACCAAAGTTGGGAATCAATTACAATCAATGGAAAATTTAGTTAGTTTTCCTGTTCCACCTAACTACCTATATTGTAATATTTGTTTTTATTCCAGATTCTTTCTTTGCTTAGAATCTGAAACTGTTCTTTTTATGGATGAAGAATTACACTGAAAGGTATTAATTGGTTTAGTAGAATTCAGTTTTTATTAAGGGAGATTGGCTTTGTGTTGAGCATCCAGTTTTTTTTATAATCATATGAAATCAATATTATGCCACTTTTAGTTTAAACCAACTACTTATCTCACTAAAATTGTCCTCATTTTTAAATAATTTTGTGATTAAATATCACAAATTTTCCCTTTCATGTCATTATTTTAAATACTTTCAATATTATGTAGCTCTTTGTTTTAGTATAAATCTGTTATTTTATTGTCCGTCCATACACATAATTGGTCCTCATCACTTTCAAACCTATTACTCCCTTTTAATAACAAAATAGCTGTACCCTGCACACGTTGCTATGCCTCCAACAAAAATCGAATTCAAAGAAAACTCGTTATAAAAATATTGAATTTATTTTGGATCATTTTGTTGTCTTTTTGTTCATTTTCATTGAAACAGTTCTTGAACGAACGGGCTTGAGCATAGCGTACTCGATCGGTTTTCAGTGATGATTCCTGTTGCTCGTCTGTTTCTGAAGCTCGTTATGCCCTATTTTTCGTGCTTGAGGTGTAGATCGGCCAATCGCATGTCGTTTGGGAGGCATACTGAATTGAGTCCCACACACACGGAATGAAATGGTAATGTTGATGATGCTCCGAAAGAAACTGGAAAAAAAATTAGCATTCGGGGGGAAACCCACATCTTATAAGCTGGAAAATATGGTATGTGCCATTTTTGAGATGTTTTAAATGTTTTTGTTTCTGTGATGTTATATCATCAGTCACAAAATTCATGCTTATTCTGTTTCCCTGCCTTTAACATTTGTTTTGCTGCAAATGTTTTAAATTATTTATTATAAATTATTGTGGTCAGTACACAAAATTAATAGATATTTCATTGAGAAGAAATAATCCAAATGATTTGGACTTTTTGTCTTAGATTAAGAGAAGTTATAAGTTCAATGGATACCTGTCTCACTTATGCTTGCTGCCAGCATTTTCTTCTCCATTCCGTAAGCAGATAATCAGTGTAAAACATGATTACAGAGAAGAGGACCCTCCAGCTTTGATGGACAGCAGTTTAAGGTGGGACTGGGGCTTTTCAGCCCTAGTCCCTCCAGTCTGCAATCCATTCCCCTCCCACTGAGCTAATGCACCAAGGCCACCAGTCTCTCTCCTGCTCCCAGACAGTTGGTGAAAAATACCCTTCATCTATATCTCCATGGACTACATACTGCTTATGTGAAGAGCATGAAGTGGATGTTCTCCCAAGAACTTTTATGGCCAAATCAACCACCGACTCTTATGAAGTGAATGTAATTAAAAATTGCAAACATCTAATGAAGCAGTTCATACAGTCAATAGCTTAGGTCATACAGATATTGAGCAATATTTAAAAAGATTCTTCATATTGTTGTTAGATTGCCTTTGAGCTATGCTAGTAAATTACTTGTGTGTGGTAGAAATAGATTTTCTAGTGAATTAAGTGTCATTAGCTACCAAGATTGGGGTGAGAGGGGAAGGAATGGTATTGAATGGGAGGAGAAGGAATGCTCCCTCTTTGCAGGGACCAATTAATCTCCCCTTAAGATAATGTAACACATTGGATAATCCATACTCTACCGTACTTGTGTTAAGGCATGCCTTGCCAAAAGCCATTCTGGAAAATTATAAAACTGGTCCATCTTATTACTCTTGTGAATACTGATGTATGGAGATCATTTTTAGCCTTGAGTATATTGACTAGTATCCCTTCTAATCCCAACCCTCTTTTTAAATTGTGGTTACTGCCAAATACCTACAGTAGAAAACATACTAATGTGGATGACAAAAAATTTGGGAGCTAATGCAATGTATTTCTTATTTACATATTTCATAATATCTACGTACGTATCTAAGTAAGCTCAGGGTTATAATTTAGAAATAGGGAATAAATATTGTACATTTCAACACCCAGCATGTTTTGAACAAACACATGAATTGGCACCAAGGTGGCAGTATTATTGCATGAATAATCCCTTTAATCTGTGAATTTACCTTTTTTTATTCGTAACTAGTAATTTGTTACTAGAAAGTGTAAATATATATCATTAGATTCTGTGCACTACATTATCTCTGATGCAATGGTTGAATCCTAGGGCAATAAAACTATGGACATGTCCCTAGTTTTCTTGCCCTAGCAGTACCCTCAGTACAAATCTTAGGTCTCAGTACCTTGGTACCTGTTCTTGAGGTAATAACTAGAACACTAGGTATTTTTCAGTACCTAGGTGTCGATACTAATCCCTGCTATTTATTGACATTATAAAAGGTTTTATGGCCTGGTATCTGGGCCAAGGAAACTACCTAGGTATTATTCTAGATGATATTTTAAAATATTAAATATATACTAAAATATTTATTTATCTGAGCCAAGGAAACTACCTAGGTATTATTCTAGATGATATTTTAAAATATTAAATGTATACTAAAATATTTATTTTTCAAAATATCTGTGAACTTTTGCATACACACTCCTACAGTCACCCTGTAAAAAATCCTATATCAACCCCCTGTTTATGTTTAGTGCCTTCTAATATAAAGGGTTGATTTTTCTGCCGTTTTTCTCATTTTTTTTGTTTCATGGAACTTTTTTCAATGGGTCACACTGCTCATAACATGCTTTCATTTGAAGGAAAAATGTAAGGAATGGGTAATGATGTAGTGAAAATAGGTAATCAGGAAGGAGGGACAACGAAGTGGTCAGCTGTTATGACAAATGCTGAAAATGATTGCTTCTGCTCTAATTTCAAATTTAAAAGTGTTTTCAGACATTGCCCACTTACATAAATTCCTAATATTGGGACTCATTGTACATATTTTATTGTGTTTGTTGGATAACATGAAAACTGCAGTGCCAAAGTTCTTATTATGAGCAGTTAGTTTGTTCAAATGAATACCTAGTCCAAGATGATTTTGCATTAAATATTGATGGTACCATTAACAGAAATTATTATCAATCTAGTTCCAGGAACAACTCCTAGCACAGGATGCCCTGAGCCAGTGAAACCGGAGTGTGGCTACGGACAGGAATTGAAGATGGTGACTTCCATCTCTGGATGCAAGGAATATATATGTGGTAACTATGCACACTGGTGTGATTAATTAATTTCCTAATTAATGATGAATTAATTAGAAATTGTGAGTGGTCAGTTTAATGTTTGATGTTCTCTCTGGAAAGTATATATTTTGACATATGTTTAGGTAGAAACTGCAAAAGTTGGCATGTTTTGCAGCAGAAAGCAGTGATATATTAGTGTGGAGGCAATGTTATTTTTATGACATATTTGGGAAAATTAATGAAGCAAAGTAAGACTTCGGTCTCAAGAGGTGTGCCTAACCTCTTCACCAGATACCACTGGATTTATATACCACATAAATATTGTAATTCCTCAACTTACTTGAGAATTTTTATTCATGTAGAGTAGGTCTGTATATCATAAATGGTATTTTTAGCTAAACCTAACTTGATAATAAATCACTGTCATTCATTATTAATGATTCCATCACTAACCGGTTAATAAATAATATTTCTTGTTTAATTCTATGGGAAATTTCAAAATTTTATTTTTTTTGCATTAAAATGAATGTAAAGTGGATGTAAAGTGGAACTGGATATCCTCCAATATTATTCTATTTACAAATATTATCTCAACATAATGGAGGATTAATGTTCTTATCTAACGCATTAAATTGCATTTAAAGATTCACAACCATGACTCCCCTGAAAGACATTGAATCAGGTTTCAAAATATGCATTGATTTATCAAATGGCGGTCTAGCTTCAGTAATCGAGACCAAATCTCCAATGATTGGAAACTTTCCTTTTTTCCAAAAGTATGCGTTCCTATTGGGAAATGCAAGCCATTGGCATCTCTGAGTCCGGTGGAGCCGGAGGGGGGAGATGAGGATGAGGGGACGGTGGAGTTGGAGCCAGGCCTGGAGAGGTGGACCGATGAGTCGGGGTGCTGCCCCCGGGTGATAGAGAGGTGTAACGTGTCCCTCTGCCCCTCAAAGCCAGACTGCCACAAGCACTACAATGTGGAGGAATTGCCCCTCATCGAGGGCAAGTGCTGCCCAGAGTACAGATGCTGTAAGCTCACACTCTTCTCATGTTGTCCCTGTCTAATCTGTTTTATCCCTGTGACATGAATATCTGATATTTTATTCAAAATTGGTGACCATCAATGTGTGTGTGTGTGTGTGTGTGTGTGACCAAAATATAGAAAACATAACCCACTTATTCGGATAGTCATAGGATGGCGACCTAGGGGAAAATTATGAAATGTAAAAATGGTTAAAACTGATAAGACTCCTTCTCACACCTTTGGATTGAACCTTGGTTGATTTTTTGTCTGCAGCACCACCCAAGGACGTCTGTGTTTATGAGCACGAGTATGTAGCCAGTGAGGAAGGTGGAGAGAGATTACTGCAGGAGGGACAGAAATTCACTTCCATCAGAAAGGTAAGTAGGCTCGTTAATGAGTGCACCCGAGTAGTCTTCAGTATTGAAAGTTTGTTTTACCCATTTGGATATTCCTATCCCTGGATGCTACATGCATACATACATAATGTGTTGCATTGGGCCCTCCTTCGATTCCTTTGTCATGAGTTGTCAAATGTCAGTAGTGATTTTTTTTACCTCCTCTCCCCACCTTTCTCTTGTCCTGTCTTCCTTCCTATTAATAACTTGGTACCCTTTTATCTCCAGTTGGCTATATTACCAACCCTCCGTTTTATCTTATTGAATTAACTTACGTGCTGTTAAAGTGATGGATTGGGTTTGCCTACTACTATGAATTCTAGTTAGGTGTAATGTACAAAAACCACCAGGAAAGTTAAAATCGAAGGTTATTGATATTTTAGTCAAAATTGGTGACCATCAATGGTTGCTTGAAAAGGCTAGACTCAGGAAGAGATGAAGCCAGAAGCACAGTCTTTAGTCAAGTTCTCTAGAAATAAGGAGGGTGGATCAGCATTTTATGAGTTTTAATTACCATATTTCTCC
>LYUA01002176.1:293622-304854 GCA_002093875.1 Calopteryx splendens | reverse complement strand
GGGAGCAGCTGAATCCCTTCGGCACACGTAATTTCTCATCCCACCTTTTATTTCTCTCTCTCTCTCCCATTCCGGGGGTAATTTTGAGACTAGATCGGGAATGATGATAACTCCTTCGCTCGATTCATTCCGTGGGGTGAATGCAGTGGAGTAAGAGAGGTAGGTTTTTTGGTTAGAGGATAGAGAGAGAGTGAGAGACAAGAGGTTGGGTATATTTTACGCAGGGTATAATTCCTTACGTGTTTTGTTTTTCTTTTTGGACGAATTCTTCCTCCATCCCATCGCTCCTCGGACGTTACACCCCTTTAATTGCGCCCCGGATGGGATGTGTGGAGGCGAGTGCTTTGACATGCGCTAAAGGGCCCCCCCTCGGCTCGGGATATGCAATTAATCCGTCTCGTGTGTTTCCTCTCCCCGATAAAGAGCAGAGCGAACCAAGACGCCCGTATTTCCATGTCGATCGGTCCCGTAATTGCTCATAAATTATGAATGGATCGAACAATACGGAGAAGTGTGAATGACTCTATCAGCAGTCCTCCTCGGTGCGAAGGTGGCGCAAAGGGGTCAGTAATCAGTCTCTCATGGTGGTTTTGGTACCCGTGTAGCAAACCCTCAAGTAATCGCTTTATTGTCTGCGTTTGAGCTATCTGAATTTCTAGAGTGGAAGCGCGTTATGTGCAATTTTCCAAGTTCAGTGCTTAGTTTATTGCAAATGATGCACATCGTCAAGCGTTAACATTTCGGTAAAACTTGATTATAAATTTATGCGTATGTGTTTGTATGTCTTCCAAATAAGAAGAAAGAGAAAAATAAACCCCGTCTTCAGTGGGTCACTCTTTCCCCTTAAGAAAATAGCTGGTGGTCACGATGTCGGGAATCACCCACAGGCAAAACTGCAAAAACCCCAAGAAACCTATTATGTAGGTATTCATATTACATGTAAATTTGTATGCATACGATTAGATATTAAGAATTGAGCTTTTGTTATCAAAATAATTTATGGTTTACATTTTTTCATTTACTTTATGTTAAATGGTTATCATCAAATTCGACATCTTTAGCCTTCATTGTAAAATATGTTGAAATTACGTAGCCCTTGTACTAATTCACTTATTCACGTTGCAAAATGAAGCTGATTTCTCTAATATTTTTTCTCCAAAAGAAAAGAACGTTTATTTAGACATAATGGCAATATTTGTTTTACAAAATATTGTCCACGAAAGAAAAGTGTTAACATACTTTTATTTTGTCAATCAATAGGTCAATTATCGAGCAATTTAGGTGACCCCGACGAATGCAGTTATAAACCAATGATTAACAGATACTTTGCATGAGATTTGCATGAATTGATAAGAAGACAGTAACCTACTATTAAACACTGTGTTTCAAAACCTTTCACGTTCGCACAACCTCTCCAGGCAATTAATTTCGCATTCTCATCCCGCGGGGTGTACTTTATATTCATTCCTGCCCTTAATACAGCAACTACTTTTTTATGGCCAAGATGTGACGCATATGAAATCAGTCCTCTTAATATGGACTGTCCTTTTTTAGGAACCTCCATTGGGATACCCCGGCACGCCGAGGATGGCGACGCCCCATGTTGCATTCATGGATGGATACGGCGTGCAGGTGCTTATCCTTTTCGCTCACATTCGGCTCTTCCCTTTGCCCCTGGGCTCTCCTTCCCTTTATTACAGCTGCATTTAACCTTGGCGAAAGTCTCGTGTTTGAAGCTACTTCAACCTTATCCCGAATGGCTTAACTATGAGTGAAAAAATGGGCTAAAATGTTGAGTTCGCATCGCTGTCTCGGATTCATCCCTAAGAGTATTCTGGACTTCGTTGAGGAAAATTGATTTATTGTGAAATTCTTGAAAAACCAGCATTATCTGTAATGCTGTCTTCCTCTCGTTATCCATTCCAGTATATCTGTATCATTTTAAGCATGAATGATACTTGATTTTCGTGTGATATGAGATTTTTCTCTAAATGTTGGAAAATATACAATGGGGTCTGATAGCACATAAGGCTTTCGGCTTCAGCTTGTGGGGTTCCGAGTTCCTTTAATTTCTCGTACCCTAGGAATGATGAGTGCATACCTATTTAGGTCCACTAGTTTTTAGCTTTCAGGGGTTAATCTAATTGTTGAAAACACCCGCCAGTTTTTTATGATGATCTGAACATGCCATGTGAGTTTTTCGCTTTTATTAATGCGTAGTTGAATATACTTATCTCGATATTTTTTTGACCATTTTCAGGTTTAAATTCCCCTCTGTTGCACCAATTTCCCTGAATAGAATGCATGGCATCCAATATTTAGATCGATATGACGATCGTCATCTCACGATTGAGGAAAAAATTTGCAATATAGGAACAATTTACCTGCCAAATGATAGAAATATCTTTCGGATAATAAACTGATTATTTATTGGGAGGCCAGATAGGTATGAGAAAAATATCGTCACAAATAAGCTTTATAATATATTTTTAAGAAATTTCCTTAGGGAAAAATTACAATGTTTTTGATAATGGTTGCAGAATGGATTACAACACCAAAAATGTTTTTATATTGAGATCTCGAATTATAATATTTCCGAGATATAGTCTGAAATATTTTTTTAGTGGGCGCTATATCTGAGCGTCAACTTAAATTTTAAATGCTTAAATACTGTGAGCTTTCATTGAAGGTTGCCTGAGTCAGAGGAGCCTGTACGATTTTATTTAATTACCAATTTTTTTATAGCTTGGTGACTCGCAAAAAGATTAAAAAAAAGGCGGATCTAATGGCTGTTCTCACTCCCTGGATAAGGCGAAGGAAACATGGAGGGACAGATAAAAACTGAACTCGTGGCTATTGGTGGAATGGTTTCGCGAATACGACTCTCATCACCTCATGATATACAATGGGTTTGAGCTTCCGCGGCGACCGCATAACGGTCGAGTAGTTGTGTTTGTGTACCTTGAAAGAGCGAGAGGATAAGGAGAAGGGCGTGCTTTCCCGGTGGCGAGCGCGCTAAATTCCACCAGTCCATTGAGTGGGAAGTCACTCAAAGAAGCTCCACAGGCAAAGCTTTATTTTAACTGCGCAGTAACATCGATTTTAGCGTATCATGCCTCTTCGTAGCTCGGGAATTTTATCCTCTTCGGATACTATTTCGTCTTTAATTTACGTTTATTATATTTCACGGTGTGACATTGAAAAATACTTTTTTTAATGATAGCGGACGTGTGGATAATCCCTACTTGTTAAGCTGCTGCTGAACGTTTTATTTTATCTTTCTTTATTTACTGTGCAACCACAATGTAATGTAACACGGAGTGTTTTTTTTTCACGTGCATAACGTTGTCAATCTTTATGACATTCCGTGCTGGTTGGTGAACTTAAAATGAATGCATGATAATTTTTTATGCAGAAATTCAATGCCGTCTAACAGGTGCTTCACCTGACCTCATTCCATAGCAAATTACTTGCTGAACTGCCCATCTCTCAAGTCTGCTCTCAAGACTGCCCCAAGCCGCAGTCACAGCCACTCCTTCCCTGTCAGTGGTATCATCCCCAGGTCTCAAATGATTTTCTTTGTTTTTGCGTCCTAATTTAGTCCCGTAATTATGGATTTTCGTGATTATTTTAGCGAAAAACCTGAAGGGCAATCGGATGGGTACGTTCGTGTAAAGAAATCTTCTAGTGCATACGAGATTTCATTCTATTCCGGGCAAAAAACTTTCTTGAGAATAATAAATTTATTAAAAAGGTTTACTCTCTTGGTTAATTTCCCGAGTGAAACGTTAGCGGGTGGTTGGACACTTTTCTGTTTTAAGCGAAAACTTTGAGCGGATATATTTTGAAAATATCGTATCAAAAGTAATGAAATGCGATTATCTCCTGAAAATTGTTGAGCATTTTCAGTGAAAATCCATACAAAGATGTTGCAGTTTTCGTGGATAACCATGCCATGCACGCGAATATGTTGTTCGTGAGGGCGGGACGCACGAAATGGGTGCGCTTGTGAGTGGCTCCGATTCAGACAAATAAATTTTTATTCGAGTATTCATGTTCCCTTATTGCTCTCCAACCAGCCAAAAAATCGTCCCCAATAGTAGTCACATTATTTCTCTCCGTTCACTGAGATGTTCTGGCCCCCCTTCCCTTCCAATAAAATTAGACATCATTGCCAGCACCTTTTTTCCTTGTCCAGCCTGTCCTTCAATTCCGCAGGGGTGTTCTGGGGGAAGATGTGCCATTTCAATACTTTACCTTGCAGGGGGTGGAGGCAGGGAGGGTTTCAGGAGGAATCTTACGTAAGGATTGGTATTGCATCATTTCAGCCACTACTTGAATTTGAGGGTGACTGCCGGTGGATATGGTGATTACTATTCTGCTTGGGAATGTTTAATACGACTGATGAAGGGGTAGGACTCTGCCTCAATGAACTTCTGTTTGTAGTAGAAATCGCCTGTAGGTAATGGGAGTCGATAGTTACGCATGACGGTGGGAGGAGGGATTCATGTTTTAAGGAATCTTAAAAATGGGGGGAAGTCGAAAATTGCCTTGCATAATTTAAGAACGGCCCTTATATTGCCTTCTCTAATGTTTCGGGCGTCTATCCATAAGGCGATCCACATTCGGCAGAATGGCAATGTCCCTTACTCCGTACACACACACACACACAATCCACCTCCTCTCGTCCTCCTCCCACCCCGGGTTGGATTTCATACGGCCCGAGCGAGATCCCACCCAAACTGTCTCCCTTGCCACACACTGCGGGACCGGGCGAGAAGAAAACTATCCCTCCAGCCTGGGTGCACTTCTACACTGATGAGCGGTCGGGTGACCTTCCGCGCAGGGTTTGTAGAAAAAGCGCTCGGCACAGGATCCACGTCGTCATAAAAAACATATTGAGGAGTATTTGATATGGCAGCCTTAGGAATACGGAATAAGAGTAATTTGGTCCTTAAAAAAAACAGGATTCACGTTGAAATATTGGAGTGTTTACAAGATATTCGGGAGCATTTGGCAATTTATTCCCCAGTCAGAAAAGCTAAATCTTCATCTCATGGTGTTAGCGGTATCGAGGAAGGTATATGAAGCATTTTTATGGATCAAGGTGGAGGGATTATTACCGGTTGTGTTTGTGTGCATCTAGGCGTTGTCATGGTCGGTCTGTGCGTCGTTAAGAATAAAATATCTTTATTCGCTCTCAGGAACTTTTGGAGGAGACTGAATTACATACGACTCGTACTATTATAATATTTGATTGGCTGAAACATTTTTAGGGGCAGTTAATATTTTATCTGCACAGTTTATGCAATTTTATTCGCCCATCGATGTTTATTTCGTGGAATGGAGCTCCTCCTTCAAATGTCAGTTTACCAATGCAAAGACGACCCCTAAATCTATGTATTACCTATTTGATTATTGGGTCGTTTATCCAGGGAGGTGTGTGTACTCCAGCCATTAAAATAAGGGTTGGAATATAAGGTGAATGATAGGAAATTTGCGGTTATTCTCATGCAATTCTAAATTATTTATGAACCTACTTACGTAAGACATTTTTTAAAATTCTGCATGCAACAGCATTCTAATTGCCACCATATTTCTTATCCTTATAATTCGGAATAACTTCTCTCATTGCACAGCTCCATTTATGAAGTTATACATATTACGCGGTGATCGGTTTTTCTGTAACGGGAAATAGGTCTGCTTTGCTTTGATCAGTTCAAGCCTATTGATAAAAATTAAATAGTCACCCTAGGGTAACTCGGGTGCCGTAATTTAATTTGCCCAGATCTCATCCGTGCAACGACGAACTGCAAACGGTTGGGTTATTAAAATCCAAATCATTCTTAATTCGCGCGCATTCGTATCGGGAAATATTCATTCGAGTGCTTAAGGCGAAGGCCGGAGAAGGAAGAGGACGAGNGGGGGGGGGGGGGGGGGGGGGGGGGGGGGGTGGAGTCTCGAACCTGTAACAAGTCCGCGACTCCCTACCGTTCAATGATCTCTCTCCGCTTCTTTCCTCTCATGTGCGACTCGTAAAAATTATTTTTGTACCGCGAGAACGCCCTCCTCTCAACTGGAAGACGATAAAAACGGAAACGAGAGGCAGTGGGTTGGCAAGCGGCCATCCCCCCCGCGGGCCCTCCTACGAGGAGTGACCGCCCCCTCTCCCCTTCCCCCCCCTTCACCCTTGGCCGCGAGGCTCTCGATGCCCGGTAGCCGAGACTCGCGGTGGATTGATGGCGGAACGGGTTGGGTGGGAGGCGAAGGAGCAATGGGAGTCTGTGGCACTTGAACACCGCATACCAACCTGTCGGACGGTTTGGCGAGGCCGCCGAGGGTATTTAGAAAGGTGCGCGGAGGAGGGAGATGTGGAATTGACTCTTGTTAACAATGGGGCAGAGTCGGCATTTGGCCTTCACACCTCCCGTCAGTTGGGTCACTCGCGGGAACCGTATGCTCTCCTTTACTCAGGTGGCTCCCTTCTCCTTCATCGCGCGAGGCTGTTCCTAGGTTGGCGAACAAATGAGGGCGCACTGCTCAATTTCAAAATGTCTCCCTTATATTATTGCCCGCGCGTTGAAACCCTTGTTGCTAGTGAATATGTTTCCAAGGAACAGAATTTGGACCTATCTTTATCATAGATTATTTATTTTCATGATCTGGGACATGATGCATATTTATCTATTCATTCACCATTATAGGAGTTTAGGTCTTGTACGGATTCCTAAAAAAAAAAAATACGGGATATGCCCTGAAAACAATTACACCCTAGAAAAGACTTTATCACACCTGCCAAGGAAGAGTAGGTGCGTAGGTGTATGATTTTCCTTTAATTTCATAGGGGGGAAAAATTAATTTTGAATATCTGTTGTTAATTCGTAAAGTGATATCTTGGCCTGAAATTAAAATGGAAGGGAAGTACTGAGGACTGGAATACATTCAGTGATAATGTGTATTTTCATACTTCAAATAATAAACCCGTGTAACTTTTTATCGATCGTGCAAGAACTGCAAGCTATAACAAAGGTTCGCGAGAATTAGGCAGCGTACTCGCAAGAACTGTTTTGTGTTACAATTTTATTCCTTGGTAGGTGAAATATAAACACACACATTTACTAATATGTCTCTATTTCATGTTTAATAACGGTTATATGCAAGAAAAATGAAATATCTTAAGATGAAATATCTTAAAAAAAACTTCAAGTTGTTGGTACCTGCATTGTTCTCTTCATTCCTTAAAAAATTATAGTATTCTATGAGTCGATTCCAAATTCATTACGTATCCACACACTCTTGTGGTGGCTTTTGAGCACTATTATTATTTCATACATTTTAAGATGATATGTATTTCCCTGAGTTAATCACACCCGCGACTGTTTTCATTAAATTTCGTGTTTGTTTACTGTAAAGTATCGTTATTTCACGACTAAAAAACTCCTGTAACAAAAAAAGCTTAAGTCGTAGAATACAGTAAGTTTTGGATCCCTTAAACTATGCAAGGTTAAACGGCTTCCTTATTAGTTTTAATCGATTACTTATATCCCCTTTATTACTAGAGGATTATATGGTGTCGAGTATAGGTTGTTAGCAAGGATATATAGTTAGTTAGGTAGAACTTCATCTCATGTATCGAAAGTGTCGTTATGCAACAGCGGTAGGTAATGAGGGTGTGAAAACGTTCTGCAATAAAATGTGGAGCGTAATGTGGATCATTCAATTATGTAAAGTGTGGCATAAATATAATGTGTAATCGGATTGTTACAGCTCTATTATTCATCGGAATAAGTCCTATATCGACTTCATCTCTGTCATGTATTCATGAAATGATATGCCTAAAATAAAGTAAATTTGTCTAAGATATCGGCGAAATGTTTTTAATGAAAATGGGGTGGTAACACGAATTCTCATTCCGTATTCATGGGAATAGAAAGTAAAGAATGCTGAGTTGCAAAGGAAAAAGGATTATCTATTATGATTACTGGCATGTAAAGAAGAATGATTACATTACATAACACATCTAAGTGATTTGGAGTAAATTCATGTGACATTAGGAAGTTTTGAGTGTTATTATATTTTATTTTATAGCTTAAGTATGGAAATTGGTCAATAAAAATATTTGAATGAATCAGGATTCTAAGTGCTGGTTTGGCATGTTAATCAGTTATAATAAAATAAATGACCGCAAATTAGGAAGTAATAGTTTGAAGCCCGGTGAAGTGGAATGATTTTTTCATTTCGATTTTCATTTTTCATTTTAGTTTGTTAACTTAGACCATTGCGCGTGAGTGCGTAAAATTTTATCGTCGAATTTTATTTGGTCTTCTTATACTTCAAAGTGATTCTTGTGTAAACAAGATTCAATTCCAGCATCTTTACGTGGCCGAATATTTACGACTATCTAAATGAAATCCAGGAGAGATGTTGAACGGATGGTCAACCGTTATGCTGACGTGGTGGAGAAAGAATTTCCTAATGTCACTGAACACGGCGAATCAAAGACATCCGCCATCTTAGTGACGTGTGAGATGAATTAAACGACATTGTCTTTGTTCTCCAAGCTCGCTACGATTCGAGAGGAATTTGGGGGCGTGTGATTTCCTTTCTTTCGATATTGCGTCGAAGAACTCGGTTTCGCAAAAAAAACCACGCTACCCTTAGACGTCACGACATCTTTACCTCGTTTGGCCGTTAAAAAAATAGAGGAGGAGAGAGTCTTGTGTTGCCGTGACAGAGCGACACGGTGGAGAGAAGGCGGTCGTGACCTTTTGGCACGCGGGCTTCAAATCCATTCTCTCCGCTTCACGGGAGCGTTGGACCGTGGAGACGGGTGGGCGGCTCGATGGAAGGTGGAGAAAATGGATGCATCCGAATACCGGTATCCATTTCTAGAGAGGGAGTCATAAAACTTGCCAGCGGAAATGGGAAGACGAGAAGGAAATATAATTTGAATTAAGATCACAGTTCCGTGCCCTTGGGAAGGGAGGCGACCTTGTTTGGAAACGGGAGTTACCGATAGATAACACAATGGTGTCAAAAGTTTACGGAGGTGCGTGATTTAAGTTGCACACGTTGATGGCGCACGTAGTGCCACTTTAAATAAAGAATTTTGTCGGTAAACGCGGACTCTGGAGAGGTAGGGTAAATAAATAAAATTTTAGAATTCACATGGGTGCTTACTCCTCGGAAAAGTTTTTGAATTCCGAGTATTTTCGCATGCATCATTAGTGAAAACTTCGAACCGTGACTATCGCTTTTGACGTTTGAATTTAAACAACTTAAGAATTCAGTGATGAAAGCAAACTTTTTTCAGGCTCGTCGTTTCCTCGCTTGAGCGGTGTACCTAAATGATGCTTGACGCTGCGAATGGTATTTTGAAAGATTTATCCGATGAGGAGTGACGGAATTACCAAACATCTCGTTCCGTATTACATAATCGATGGATCCGCGTGGATCATCAAGTCATTCCGTTAGAAATGCGACGGCAATGTGGTATAATAACACTCCTAAACTATCAGGGGAACAAAAAGTAATCATAACAGTCGATGTCCTTGGGAAGGACCCGCCCATTTTTTTTCGGGATTAACAAAAAAAATAATTGGTCAGGACATTTCCGCTCACGTCACGAATTCCATCGGAGGTTGTTTGGACATCGCTCCTGAGGAAAGGAAACGCATCGTTCATTGGAGTCGAAAATTGCCGGCGATATTTCACGATCGCACGCACTGTGGAACAACTTCTTATAAGAATCTTCTGGAGGTAAACCGTTATCAGAAACCAGAAGGCTCACCATTATTTCTTTTCGTGAAAAAAAGAGCGCAATGATTCCGTCTGAAGAGAGGATGACGGAGCTTTTCTTGGAGCACTTGCCCTCAAATTGTTACTTTCAAATCACAGGTAGCTGATCAAGCTCGCTTAAATTATATGCTACAGTGAAAGGAAAAAAAGTGCCCCTTTTGGATCAGTGACATAAAAAACTCGAGTAATTTTGTCCCAAAGGATAAAATGAAATGGGCAGCCTGAATGTTACCCGAGATCTAATTTACTGGAGAACAATCTCAAGAAGTCAGCTCGATTCCGGGATGGAATTACAGAATTGGACAATAGCTCCTTGAAAATATATCAATGCCCAAAAATAGATAGGTGGATATTTTTAGGAATTACAATTAATGATGGTCCCAAAAACGATTCCATACCAGATAGAAAAATAAAAGATGATGACCCGAACTCTTTAGGCGTTATTTCTTTTTTTCAAAGAACTTAAGGAACGTTAGATAGTTATTTTAACATGTATTTTTCCAGTTTTTTATATCGTAATAAAAAATGTTAAGTATAGGATCTTTATGAGGAAATAGTGCCTTTGCTTTATGCCTCTATCTTAATGATTGATCTGCTTTAAAAATCATCATTAAAAAATTCTTGCCAGTATGATTCCTTATAAAAATGAAACGACCGAACCACATCTTCACGCATTAGGCTTAATTTGGCATTTTTTAAAACAATATAGAAAATAAAATTGTCACGGATGAATTAGAAGTTAAGTAAGATTGAAGAACTGTTCAATACATTAATAAACTGAATGGAAATACCCATATAGTTTAGACAATCATTTTTCTGGCAAAAATAATATTTATACCTAAAGTGTGATCGGAAACAATTAACGGGTGGCTGAGAGATGAGATCGTTCTGAATTGGCTGAATCTGGCTGAGAGATGAGATCGTTCTGAATATTTATAGTAATTGGCAGAAAATTTGCAGATCGCTGTGAAAATGACAGATTGAATTCAAATGTGGGAGTGTAGGAACTCACCGTTACAAATGATTTAAGAGATATAAAATTGGAAATAACGAAGGATGTGTTATTTTGTCAAAACCGGCCATTGTCTTCTCACTCACTCAAGTTACGAGTGATGTTTTAACAATGCTTTAAATAAAAGTATTCGCATACTTGTATTTGATAAAACTTGTTGGAGATTTATTAGGAGGACTCGAAATTTGAAAAACTATAATTAGGGTTATTCGAATTCAGATTCGGTTCATTTTTCAAGGCAAAATTAAATCATTGGAATAATAAAATACCCATTTAGATGTTCTTTGGTCATGGATGGTTTTGCGCCTCTTGAAATATTTTGCACCTCGGAGAAAGAAATTTCTATGCCCAATTCGGACGCCCGTGCGACCTCTATTTTCTTATTTCTTCTGATTTGACATCTGCAGACGCGATTAAATAAT
>LYUA01002176.1:210488-221253 GCA_002093875.1 Calopteryx splendens | reverse complement strand
CACTTACTGGCTAATTTTCGGGAGCTATGCCCGTCTTCGAGGCCGAGAGATATATATTTCCAAGTCCATTTGAGTTAAACGATAAGAAGAAGAGTACACTAGATTATTGAAAAAAGCCCGAATCGTGATGGGAAAGCCATATTTGTCCAAGAAATTTAAAGGATAAGTGCAATAATAAACTCTTATGGCCAATGCTGCAGTGAAAATATTAACCTGGTAGTTCAAATTCCTCCAAAATTTTATTGATTGGAGAAAGCATAATGGTTAATTGCTACCTTATGAAAACAATTTTAAGGAAATTACTCGTGGTTTGAATCACCATTCATTTTGACAGATTTGTAGGCTGTAGTCTTCCTGCGAATATTACGCCAAACCTTGTGAGAAATACTTGAATTCTCATTATTAGGTTCATCTTATACGTACTATGCATGTTCAAGTCGTATAGAATTACATCTGGAAATGAAAACCACGAAAGATCCTAATTTGCAGTCTTCAAAATCACCTTCATGTTTCTTTTTATTTGCGGATGATGTATGCAAATTGTGCTATTATTATGTATACCTCTCCCGATCACGAATAGCGTGCAACGGATACAAGGAATAACATAGCGAATTGTATCTAAAAATTATATCATCATTCAATGTAACTTTCTTAAGTGAAAGAATACAACACTTCATCGACGTGCGTACTAATCATAACCGTTTTATTAAGAATTGTGCCACTCAGTTTCTTCCCATTCCTATTCACACCGGCTCTCATGATATATATTTGACGAACGCTTCGCCATCTCCATCAAAGAGAATCTTCCGTCCTTCGCCTCCATCATAGATGCCCCCGCGCAAGAGCTCAACCATGTTTTGATCCGCAAAAACAAACACCAGCCTTAAATCTCATCCATGAGACACTCCCGCTATGGTTTTCTCGCACGCGTGCGCGTGATCAAAACGACGGATCCTATGCGCAGGCTCCGGGTGGATCTCCAGTTCCGGCACTGTAATTTTCGGATCGAAATTTCGGTGGCTGATGTATTGACTTCCCACGCCGAAGGCCCGGATTCAAAGCTAGGCTGTGGCTGGGGTTCAGTGTGATCCGTATCCGATCATGGATGTCACGTGAATATTGTTTTAAATACAGTAGATACATCCTAAGGGATGTTACGTTAAACTGTAGACCATTTGAAGCCTGTTGTTTAGGTTACCCTAAATTCGACGACGGGTTTCTTCCTAGCGAATAATAGCGTTTTAGGACATAAGTGGTGGAACTTATACGTAATAAAAGCCTTTATTGCAGTTTTCCATGTGAATAAATGAGTATATTTTATCATTATTTACGTTTATGCATCATTTTCGCTGAGAATTATTTTAAAACATCGAAACTAGTAAGTATAGGCATTTATATGAGTGAAAACTGATAAATCGACTTTTTAAATTATTTTCAAACAATTAATTAAACAATTTCTCTCAAAGCTTATGAATTCTCCCTCCACTAACCTCGAATCCTCGAATTCACTTCCAATTGCCCAGATGACCTCTGTAGATTTATTTCCGTACAAACTGCTGCTACTATAGCGTACGTAAGTTTTCACTTAAGATGGAATCCACTTTACGAAAGCGTCATTTTAATAATGCATCAGTTTCTCTCATCAAACTTACGCAGATATCTCCAGGTATACACAAGTTTAACTGAGACTTGTTGGATCGTCTCCGGGTATCTCATGATTAATATTTTTTATTTGCTTATGAAATTTTATCTCACATGTTTTCTTTTTACAGAAGAAGAAATTGTATCGTAGGTATATTCTCCAAGGCCGGGGAGAATTTTCCTTGGTCCAGCGCATACATTCTCATTTCGATACAGCATCCCTGTAGGAGGTTGGATTCAAACCCGCTATGCATTAATGAGGCGGCAAGTCCGTTGCGCTATGGAACATGTGCGGAAGAGTTTTGTACGCCACTTTAACCGAGTTGGCTCCTAACCGAGTGAAAATGGGGTATAAAAAGGTAATGCGTCCATAAATTAATTCTTTTTTACCGTCTTTATTGTCTCAGATATCCCTTTATCGATCGCCGACTGAAAATTGCCCTGTATAAGCTATAGCCGGTCATAATAAATTTTAAACTCCTTTTCTGTTCGCTTCCCCTCCGATCATTAAAATGACATTAAATGCATGCACTTTCCACCATAATATACCTTATTTTACCCTTGGAATTAGTGGGGATGTTTACGTTTTTACAATTGATCAGTTGGTTGTGGTAAATAAGGAAAATAATTTTCACTAGCAGTCGATTATGAGCGACAAATGTCAGATTCCTACGTTGAAGGATAATTCCACGCCACGTTAAAATGACCCATGACGTCGTTATGCGTCCGAATATCAGGGGATGGTACCTAGGGAAAGAAAAGTTATACCAGTACCCCACTATTATTACCTAGGCCAAAGTTCCTAAGTATTTCTCGGAACCTGGGTGCAGGTACCGATAATGCTGCTGTGTACCCACCCTCACCCCTCTGCTTTCCGCCTCTTCATATCGTGCTCATCCTTCTTCAATCCCGCCTCTCCTTCCCTTACCTACTAGTTTCGCCCACGCCATCCACTATTTCATCATCCGTCATTTTCTAACGCCTCCCCCCACCCTTATCTCCCCCCGTCGGCCTTAATGGAGGAGGAACTGTTCTTTTGTCACCTCCATGCCTTCTTCTCTACCCTTCCGTATGTTCTCGTTCTCCTCTCATCTCTCTCCTTCTCTCTATCTTCCATCCATCTCCTCCTACTCTCCTCTCTATCTCCTTCTCACTCATCTCTCCTGCTTTCTTTCTTTCACTCCTCTCTCTCCTTTATCCCCTCTCACTTCCCCCTTCTCTTTTATATCTCTCTCCCTCTCCTTCTCTCCCCTTACTGCCATTCTTCCGTGTTCTCCCTCCCTCCCACACTCAATCACACGTACACTCCTGGCCGCGCCACGTATAGTCCCTTCCCTTTCACACAGACGCAAGGAGACCGCACCCACAAATGGCGGGGAAGATACCTCATTGTATCTCTCTTCCGTTGGGAAGAGTCGCGATGCGTGCGTCACGGGAATACGTTATGGGTCCCCTCCCCACACACACACAAACTCACCGTCTTCGCCGCCTTGTATGCTTCACTCACTCGAGTGTGACGGATCTTAAAAAGGAGTGTTTGTCGGGGCGATGAGAGGATAGCAGGGAGTTTGGGGCGGTATGAATGGTGGGAAAGAGGGCAGGAGTCGAAAAATTTTCGCAATCCTTCTCTCGCAAATATTTTTTCTCTAGTGTAGCAAGAAGTGGTGGTATTTCATTCCCTGGGCAACGGAAATTTTACTTACCAATTGTATTATTTTTAATGTATTCGTTTCGTTTTAAATGCATCGTTGCGGAGTCGATGACTACGTCTTCCCGTTTTCTGAGGCGTCTCCGAATTAAGAAATTAGATTACCTATTACCTGCCCCCCCCCCCCAAGGTCCGATCGGTAGTAAAATGTGAAACGTAATTCTGGAAACTGTTCGGACACTTTTTTACCCCTTCGTTCTCCATTTTCTGCAATGGGGAAATAGTAAAGAAAACGCTAGAAGTTGATAACTAAATTTAGTTCAAAATATATGTGATTATTATTCTTCTGCATTATTGTAAGGCCATATCCTGCGCTCATCGAAGCCCACCTGAGTTCTGAATCAGAACCGTGGGAATTGTCGTAAAAGGTGATTGAAGGCTGAGGTTTAAGATTCTTTCAATATGGGGTAATTTTTCGCGAGACCTGAGTCAGAGAGAGACAAACCACGCGTAAAATTGAATACTTGTGACATTAGAGGGTGTAAGCATTTAACGTTACCTTTGACGAAAAATATACTCAGGATAAGATTATTTTTCATGAAACTGAAATGGTGATAGTAATTTTAATGAACAACCTTCCAACTCCCCGTGATTGAAACGCAGGGATAATATTTATTTTAGATGCATTATGACTATGAGGTTCTTAAGAAATACGAAGGCTAAGGTAATGATTAACGCTGTGTAAGATAAGAGAGGTAGAATAGTTCTACTAGAGAGGTAGAATAGTTCTTAGGAACTGTCTAAGACAAAGCTGGCCAAAGCGGTTCGAACATTAGAAGAAGAATTGAGTGGGTTAAAGAAGGATTTACGAAGAGGAGGGAGTATAAACGAGGACGTTGAGTAAAGAGGTAAATAAAAGATTACCTTAATATATAGCGTAGTGTTGCACGGCGCGTAAAATTCGGTCGATGCAAGAGAATAGACGTAGAATTGGATGTGGGATTTTGAGATGCGGGTTTGGAGGAGGATAGAAGTGAAATGAACGGAAATAATCGTACCGTAACGGAAACAACCGTAGAAGTTTAGGCTTCGTATGGGAAGAAGGAAATTTGTTGGGAGTAATTCAAAGAAGGCAGGAAAAGTGGATCCAGGGCGTACTGAACGGCAATGGATTGTTGAAGACTGTGATAAAGGGATGAACGTCGGGTAAGCTAAGTATAGGGAGGAAGAGATAAGTCATGTTGGACGGAATGAAGGCGGACAGGAAGTACAGAGAGTTGAAAAATGGTTTTCTGCAGTATAGGGTGTTGTGATATTAATATCACGTAATCCCAGTAGCAGTGGTGCCCATCTACCCTAACCGGTAGACTACCAATAATAATAATAATGAATATGGGAGTTTCTGCGTGGTAATACATATTACATCAGACAAATACTTTTACCGTAATATACCTTTCAGAATCCTAAGTGAAAGTATCAGACTGTACTAAAATCAAAATTTGCTCCTCTCCGGAAAATCACTTAGGTGAGATCAAAACTGCCTAAGGCAAGGTTCGTACAATATCGTTTTAGCTGGCGATCCTTACCCGTCAAGTGAGGCGGTAGGTAGTCTTTCTCAGATAAATAAATACGCGTGTATTAGTGCGCTAATGGGAGTTTTGGCCATAATGCAGATGATTGATGATTTTTAAGCGATATTCATCCTATTCTGCATCGAATTATATTCTCATAACTCCTTTAAAATAGTTGCTGTGCATTGCAGTAGCGCGAGGATGACCGGAATATTATAATGTAATTGGGGCAAAGCTGAGATAACAGCTTTGACGAAACGAGATTGCCAAAGCTTTATAATCTTTATGAGCGTTATGATCTCGAGTAATAAAAACTCCTTTGGGATCACGAAACTGTTAATTTCTGTCTGGCGAGATGAACGTCGAAACGCAGAGTCAAGCTCTCGTGACTCCGAACGAGATTTGGGAGTCGATTGAGGAATGGGCATGTTTTCGCCGTTTCCTGTGCGCCGGGTGTTTTCTTTCTCAATGGCTTTCCCAATGCCTCGCGGAATCCTGACTTTTCGACTCGTTTAGGAAATTCGCCCGTATTACGTGGACTTCTCGTGTCATTTTATAAATGGTCACGCTGCTGGGCATGGAGCGCGTCTTTTTCCCGGCTGAGATTGGAATTTTCATTGTCTGAGATAGATATTTTCAAGGGTAGTGAACGTTAGCCGCGAGGGGATTTTTCATACGGATGCAAAAGATGGCGCTAGATGAAGCATTTCCTTCTCAAGATGGTGGGAAGCGAATATGTCTTTTATTTACTCCCAGAAGCATTCCAAGAAAAGTCGTCAACAATTACTATAAGTGCATGCGTAATATATGTAGTACATCCTAAGGCACGGTGGTTTAGTAAAATATTTTTAAACTTCTTCTTAGTTCCTTAATTGAAGGAACCATAGAGGGGAAAATTACAATGAAAAGCCAAGAAACAACAACCAAAAGTATTCGAGGGAAGGAATCGGCGCAATTCCCTGTTGGATTGGATAGCTAGGAGACCTGCTACAAACCGATCCTCTTAATTGATAACCGGCTGTGATTGAGAATATATGTACCTGCAAAACCGTGAAAGGAGTTTTCTCTTCTAACTCTTTCTTTAAATCGTTAGTTTGAGCAAGGATATTCATTTGCAAAAGTATTTCTTAATTATCATGTTTCATCACAAGTTCATGTACGTAGATTGCCATGATATATATTCTTATTTTTTACATTTAATAGGTATTTTATTCACTAATTATCGATTATTTGCAAGTTAATATTGGCAGATAAAATAATAGGGCAGTGACAATCAAACAGTCTTACTGGGGGCGTTTGTTCGTTGTTTAAATGACTCGATCACGAAAAATTTGAAGAAAAAATAAATTAACGTTTATGTGTTGAATGCTGGTTCGTGGGCATTATCCAATGCATATGTTAATTTAGCATCTTATTCATCAGATTCATAATTTTAATATTGAGTCAACATGTAAATAATAGTATCGAAAAAATATAACTTTCTCTAAGAACAAACAAGGATTAAAGGTGCTGGAGAATCATTATGTATATCTCTGTTATCATTAAATTGTTGAATATTTGAAAATATAATTCCTCAAAGGAATCTTGTTTCCATATCATGACATTTTTTTTGGAAAATTGTTTATACTTTGTACTCAAAGAGTTACTGGTTTTTAATAAACACATCGTGTTTCTACTCGCGAGCTACTATCCTCTAAATGATGATGCAGAAGGAATTTAACTGGTGCGGTTGATGGCTTGCATCAACATCAAGTCAGCAATGTAAATTTTATCTACGTTATAATCATACTATGCCAGCCGTCACACAAGTGTGTTACTGGTGGTCTTGAGAGAGAAGTCATATTACGGCTCTTTGTGAATATTCCAGGATTTATTTTATAAAGTAATCATACAAGAAAACTATAATTTATCCTCGTATCTATGGCGGATTTTCTTGAGTGAACCTCACTGAAACTAGTTTTTAATATATATTATCCTCATATATTTCCTGCTGAAAAGTCTTTTCGCACTATTAATATATTTAAACGTAAAAGGGAGATATAATTTGTGGTTGCATTATACTTCAGCTGACATCAAAACCATTGTTCTCTCGTGAAAACATGAAATTTTCCTCGAGGTCGAAAGCATTCCTCAGAAGTGGGAGACGATTTTTGGTTTTCATTTGGCGAGAAATTCTTTCGTATTTTCAATTGTATGGCCCTAAATCGGTGGAGGAATGGTGTAATGGTTGAAGAATCCTGCTGCTCCTGCAGAACACGCAGCACTTACGCTTCTTTATGCATATTCCAGTATCCTAGGTTATGCCCTTGTACAAATCCGTATAAAAATCTTAATGGTACGAATATCTGGTTACCAGAACTTCGTGAAAAATCCCAGGTGACAAAGAGAAGAAAATAATTACCCCCTTCCTCTACTCTGAATGTGTACATTTCACATTCTTGCCTCGGTAATAGGTCTTACATCATATATCAAAATATAAAACCGGCCTTAGGGATGATTTCTGTGGCATGGGTAATGCTTTACAAAGAAATAAATTTAATGTAATCGACGAAAGCATCTCGTGTAAAAGTTGAAGAACGCAGGTCGTCGTATTATGAAACGTGTCGCAAAAGACCACTGCAATTCCCTTTTATCCCACCCCTCTTCCATGTGACGTTTTTCAATTAAGAACAGACTATTTCATCCGTGACTGAGTTTCCCAATGGCAAACAATATGAATGGGGATAGGAGGAGTGGGAAAAAACCCAGGGCGTAGGTCTCTCTCTGTTCTCCCTGACCGCGGCTGCCACACCCTCCCCTTTTACGCCAACAAACTCGACCTCCCTTTTTATCCAGTCGGCGTTTCATCTTCTTAGATGTACTAATTTACTCTAGCGTTAGTATTTCAAGTTACTATTTTACTTTATTTTTCCCCTCATTAATAGTTATTAGTATGTTCGGAAAGAGCAGTTATTACGTGGAGAGTTTTACTTTTATAAATTTGCTTTCCTTTAACAAAACTAAACGTATCTTTACTGGCATGCAGCAAACCACGCTGGCGTTGAACTTTCGACTTTACGTTTAGTTAGAAGTTCAAACTAAGAATTCGAGCTAAAAAAAGCGTTTTGTTTGTCTTAAAAAATCTGATTAAATGAACACTTCTTCTCACTACTTCCTCTATTGCGGCAGTATAAAAATTTGGTCGGAATTTCCATCTTCTTCAATTGATGCTGATTTCAGTGACTTGAACAACGATGGTTAAATCGCTTGGTTGTTTTTACGGTGTAGCATGTCGAATTATCATGGAATGGGAAAAAGGAAACCGAGAAAATCCTAGTGCTGCATGGTCATTTCTTGGAAAATTACGCAAGCGCTTCACCTCACAAATCTTCCCCCTCCTCTCTCTTTCTCTTCGATTTTTCCTTTTTTTCCGGTCTTTCACTTTTTACGCGACACCACCCGCTCGCTTTATACGTGAAAGGTCTGAGAGGGCGTAGCAACAAAACGCCCGCTTGAGCATGGCGCGTAACCAACCATTCCATTATGCCAGACTTCTCTTTCGTAACGAATTAGAATTCCATTAAGATTACGCTCCATAAATATAGGAGTAAAAGTTGTAACAATATTATGAAACGTTATTGATACCTCTCATCGTTCCGTTCAACTGTCCGGGACGATAGAATTCCTGTCATTCCTGGAAGCTCAGCCTCATTAATTCTGTAATTTCAATAAATCAAAATATGAATATTATTGCATGTCGTAAAAATTAGAGCATCAAATCAGCTAAGGAACGTAGTCGGGGTATGAATGATAAATTTGGCCATTCCATTAGAACTAATGAAACTTTCATGTACTTCTTTGATCCCAATACAACATATGCCTAACGGAAAGGAGATACACTTCTAATTTAAGGACAAAACATTTGACTTAAGAACGATAAGGAGCTGCCACTTCAAAAGTATCACAAGGAAGTACGCCCTTGTCTGTCGCCTAAATAAATAGCTATAGATAATTTCTTTAGCTATTTCTTATTTACCATTTTCCAAGTTGTGATTAATAGCCCAAGGAAATTTCAGTTTCAGAGAATTTTCTTGTTGCAGTTGATAAAAAAATACCTTACGTTTTGAAGTAGGCTATAAATTATGAACGAAACTATCTGCAAAGGGAGTATTTAATAAATGACTGTAAACACTAGCTGTCGCTAGGATATACCAACTGGATTATTATACATTCAGATTGGCTTTATTTTACTTTTAACTTCTGGCACTATGTTATGAGAGAAGTGAGTGTCAACATTTATTAGGCAGGTATACCAATTACGTGGTATGATTATTCCAGGGAAATAACTCCCTTAAGCTACTTATTACTAAATACGAAGTGCACTAGAAAGATGTGGGAAACATAAAATGAAAATATGAATGTGAAAGAATGGCAACGTATAGATATCTAGATATTGCTGCTCAGTATAGTGCTCCACAATTAATGAAAAAAATTAGATGAACATGGTAAAAGATGTATAATGTGAGAGAAACACGTGCCAAAGAAATTAGCGCAGAACAGTGAGATGGAGAGCAGGTTATCACTACTTAGCATATTTAAAAGACATTCGTGGTGTATTCACCTCTGGAAACCCGCGCATGAGATATGAATATCCACCTAGGGTGCCGCTTAAACCTACTGCCTCTTCTGCGAAAACTTCTATTAAAATTTGATATTATCAACTTACGACATATTGCTCTGTCACGCAGATACCACGTCGAGATTCCAAGGGCATATATTCCAGCAGTGAAACGAATTGCTCACCTATTGTGCGACAATCACGATCTTTGTTTTGCGCAAGTCCGGAATTCCTGTCCTTCCCTTGTCGAATTATACGATCCGATATTTCATCAGCTACGAGGGAGCGACATTGGAAGGCCACCCGATTTCCAAACGCACGGGTCCCACCCAACGTCTCCGTAGCGGGCAGTTGTCCAAATCCGGCTTTTAAAACAATGAGCGTCCCTTGTTTTTGTTCTCTTTGAGGGCTGTGATATCTGGATGGAATGATTCTAACGTCACCAACGGCGACGGGACAAGATCGGTCGTCACGTCCGCCTCGAGCTATTCCGTTGCGCGGAGAGATCAACGATCGCGATATATAAAACCGCTCCGAGCGCTCTGGACGTCAAGGCGGTGAAAGTGACCGCGGGGTCTTTATATATCCTCGGTGGTGATGGCGATTCCCTCATAGGGCGTGGAGTCGGAGGGGAATTATGTTACGACAGGCAAACGAAACTCTTTTGGCTGAGGCTTTGCAATGCATGTCACTTAGCGATCGTAATGGTGAGCTGTGCGGGCGTTGAAATTTTCGCGATGGCCTAGAGACTCGAATGCTTGGGAGAATGAAACCGAAGTCCCTCTCGTGCTTCACTGATCTTCTCAGGCTTATACTGAGCAGTTTGGGCGAAGCGTGGACGGAGACCACTTTCTCGAAATTTCGCAAGGGTTTTATTCTCACAGACTGGAAGAGAGGTTCGAAAGCCTTTGGCGAAAGAACACTGCGATTCTTAGTCAAATCGATTTTGGGTACCGAGTTAAGTGGTCTCAGAAAGTGATGGATTTCAGTTAAACGGTATCGTGATATAAATCAATGCAGTAATTTTCGTAGTTAAATTTTACGAGAGTGTTATTTGCGGAGCACTTTTATCTATGACTCATTGATGGAATATTTTTTGATGTGATATTTCTGCCGGATGATACAATAATATGGTTGATAGTAAAATATGGATTTATTACTCTGGATGTCTCAACTTTATCCAAATATTTGCGTTGGCTAAGTATGTATTTTGTCAAATGTTGATGCAATGGTAATCTTCGAAGAACTACAGAATGAAAGAACTAATTTTTTCGAGTGCGCTTTGATTGTTTAGCATTGTTTTAAAAA
>LYUA01002176.1:148593-163157 GCA_002093875.1 Calopteryx splendens | reverse complement strand
CCCCCCCCCCCCACTGACCTAAAAGCCCGAAGTTTCATTATGCCCCCACTCCGCGTGACCCTTAAATTCCGTCGGGAGGAAAAATAATTCCGTTCTCGGAATACAAGAGCGCTCGCTCTTTCGCCGTGCCTAATTATCTCGAGGAATGGCTCTCAGAAATACTGAGATTGGTGGCAGTTGATAATAAAAAGAGAGTTCGTACTCGCGTTACCTGTTTCAAGGCAATTAAATCAATATAGCATCCATGCGTAAAACTGACTGAGACGCTTAAAAAATATGGGCACTAGGTGCATGAGCTATTGTATTGGCAGGACCTTTAACCTCTTGAACTCAATTGTGGAAGCGTGGAATGTTAGCTAACCCTCTTATGCAGATACAATATGGCATCTATGATTTATAAAAAAATTATCCAAGCTGTTTTCATACATCCTGGCTCACCTGCTTTCTCCCTATATGTCTATAATATTCGCTTTGAGTAATTGCCAATAAATGAAGAATAGTTGCTGGTGATATTATGCTAATCATAATCAATTCAAATCAATAATATCTCTGTGATCTCAAGTGATCAAGTATTAAGTTTGAATTATTTTAAATGCCTTATAAGCGGCAAGGAAATTGGCTCAAAATTTCAATCATAGTTTTGAATTTCCTTACATTTATTTATGTGCAATATTACTTAAAATCTCTCAAGTTGTCTTATTATCAAATTTTTCATTTATCAAACCGTCCATATATTTCTTCTGTTGCTGGAGTTAAATTAAGCGTAGATTTCCTTTCTTTAAAATTTGAAGGCCTTATGTATGCTCCATAGATTTATATTCGTTTCGTGTTTCTTTGTTTCCCTTAATTTATAGTTTTTTGCAGTCAATGCATTGAATTTGCCATGAATGTATTACAATATTTATGTAAGTTATGCAATAAGGTTTTTTATAACTTTTTTAACTCTTATTAAATTTTGTCTTATAAGTTGAAATTTACGGTTGTCTTTTATGCATTCCAGCTACATTTTAAAAGACTGTTACACCGCTTTTAAAGAATTTAGAAAAACAGATTCAAATGGTGAATAAAATCTAACCTATAACTTACCTGCCACAGCGAGCAATTTTAAAGGCAATACATTGGTTTCACACGGTATTAAATAAAAATACTAACTTCAATGCATTGACTGATTACGTTCCTAACATAGGTGAATGCAATTGACCGAAGCTAAGGAATGGGAGCAGAAACACGTCGAGGCCGAATATAATTCCAACGCAAGTGAACGACTCATGAAAGTACAAGATTAAAAAATAGGAAATAATTCGCGTACATAGTAAAAACGTGCACGTAAGAAACGTTATCGAGGCCAAATAACGCCTTAGCCTGGAAAAAAATGGAGCCATCAGACTGTGTTCGAGATTTTTGTTATCACGTACAAAATACAAAGTGTTTTCCTTAGGCATTAGGCGGTCTTTAGGAACCAAATAGCCTTCTTAATTCTAACCTACCGTTTCTCTTCCTTTGACCTGATTGCAATCTTCTGCCTCACTGGAGGCAGAAAGAATAATAGAAATGAGTAAGGATGAGTCCTTTTGCTTAGCCCAGTCGGCCAATTAGCGCTCGTAAATATATATACTTATGTACATGTATATACATTTCGGAAAAAAAGAAGGAATTCGTGGGATCACGGAGAAAACCGGGATCGATCGGAGCGTTTCGTTTCCTCCGGCTGACAGGACAGTCCATTCATCGCGGGAGAAAAAGAAACTCATTTTCTCACTGGCATTTTTTTAAAGGGAAAAAAACCCGAAGTGTCACTGGGTCAATGGGAAACGCCCACCCCCGGGGAATTCCTCCCCCTCGGCTATTCATAGGTCATCCCTTCCTCGTCACTTTCCAGCCGCATAGTTCCCCCCACCCCCTCTCTCTCTCAATTCATTCTCGACTTTCCCGACCCCAGGACGCTCTATGGCCGATCGGAAGTGGAGTCTTACTCTGAGGAGGGAGCGGCTGTTAAGGGCATTTCTCCGACCACTCCTCCCACTTTTCTCCTCTCTGTGCTTCCCTCGTACGTTCGGACGAATGAGGTCGCGCACCATCTGGGAGCGGGGGAGAGAGAGGAGCGACGGTGATGATTACGGGGGAGGAGGCAGTCACAAATCGCTATTTATGGCGGTTGGGAAAAGCAAGGCACGCCCGCAGCACCTGATGTCATTCCGTTTTCCTTCCGGGAGTCACTCGCCGACTGTGAAGTGAAATGTGACGGAGAGATTGCCCCCTGCTTCGGCAAAGGTACTAACCCCCGCCGATCGGGAGTCGATTGTTTCTGAGTGCGTGGTTTACCGAAATGGATGACACGGGGTGAACGCGTAAGAAGGTGTTGGTCTTCTCGAAAGCGGAAATTTGGTGAGCTCATTCGCGTCTCAATCGGTTGGCAGCTCACGTCTTTTTCAGGAATAGGTATTTGGAGACTCAGAAACTCAGGGTGCTATGGCCTTTCCTCACCGTGAACAGAAATATCAAACACTAATGTAACTCACTTTTACTTCAGGGAATCGAACACATGGTGTAAGGATAATTGAACGAACACTAATCACAAGGCTAACTCGGTTGCCTCTTGTGTTTCTGTTGTGTTTTTTCCTGTTCTTTAAAAATAATAAATAACTGTTCCATGCTGAACGGAGCGAAAACTTTTCTTTAATATTCGCTTATTCCGTCACTGTACCTATCTGTATGCAAAATTAGCAAACAGAAAATATTTACATGCATTACAGTAGCTTATTAGGCTTAGGATTGGTATATTGTCGCGGTGTTAGAAATCGTATTCATTCCTTGTCTCTCAATTCCGTGATGCCTCTTTCTCTGATGCCTTCCGTAACGTTTTTTTTCTTAATCCGTCCTTGACCTTCCTCTTCAGCTCCTCCCATATAGGGTTCATTAAATTGCTGTCTTATTGGGACTCAAAATGTGTCCAATTCGTATTTTCCTTTTTTACAGTCTTCTCCGGAGACTCTTCTGTCTGACGAAAAGATGAATGAATATATTTATTTTTATAAACGCCGGTATTAGATTCTTAAAATCGAAATCCTCATATTATTTAATTATTTTTATTGTTTAGGACACATTTTTCATTGGTTTAATTATTGTCAGTTCGTCGAAAGCGTTGTACATACGATCGTTTTCACTATTTTTGAATTATTATGTAAGAGTTTGAGACTAAATGGTGCAAGCGTAATATGTAAATCAATTTTTACCTGTAGTGGTTAAACCCATCAGACGATACAGTGCCTTTTTCAGAGCTAAAAACATCGAATTAGGATGCATGAGTCTTCTAAATTCATTTGGCTTCTTTTTTATAAGCACCAATTCAATAACAGGGATAGCCTTGATATTTATACTACTTAACTAAATGATATAGATTTTGTCTAAGTTAATCACAAAAATGTTTTATATTGTAACCAGAATAGGTGAGTAATAATTTAATACCTCATGAAAAACACTAACAATTTAATGATTCAACATATAATTCGTAATAAATGTGTATTTACGGAGTCATTATTTGTATTAGTTTTACATGGTTATTTTCTTTTTTCTTCCTTAAAACTACCCTTCTCTTAAGTCTCGAGTCCTCTCCGTTCGTTTTGTATTGACTTCCATCTTTTCTCTTTCCTATCCTTCCACCCTTGGATCCTTGTAACAACAGAATTTAATGCTGCTTCCCCAATATTATTATCGGAGAAAGCCATGAATCGCCTTAAGGGATAGTCTTTCTCTATCATTATCAGAGAAGAGTTTCCTTGGAGAAGGAAATTCACTGTGCCTGCAAATGACTACGCTGGGCCTTGAATTTTCCCACTTCAAATGTTTCTGACCCGAAGATAGGATATGGTGAAACCTGAAAACTCCAGTGGAGGAGGGGCCACCCATGTTTTGTCCTTGAAGAACGTGCCGAAATAGCAAAGCGGCTTAACGTGAAATTTATCGAGGGCAAAACGACGCCCATGGGCTTTACTTGGGTTTTCTCTTTTCCCCTGGCAGTGGAGTTAAAAATTGTATGCGTGTTCCGTTAGACTCGAGGCTTTTGAGATCGTCTTAAATATGCGTGGAAGAAAATGACATAGTTTTTCTGTTCTTTCAATGGCTTTGAGGAAATTTCCAAAGTATGTGCATACGAATAAATTGATAGGAATAGGAAAGAATTTTTCTCGACTTTATGCATTATTTTTTTATTTTAACGTGTTTTTAGAGGCAATTTCGATGCCACCGATCAATTCTTTTAATAGCTTACGCATGAAATTTCTATAAAAGATTTTCAACGTCGCCAGCTTCTTGGAAAACGAAATGTAAACACTTTCATATTTAATAAAATATGATACGATTTACCTATAATTGATTGTCTTTCTTCATAGAAATTTTTTCTATTATTTTGGTACGTAATTATACATTAAATTAGGTAAATTAGTTTATTCTTTCCTTGACTGGAAAGAAAAAGACTATTATTTTTTTCAATATCGACCAGCCTCTGTTTTTTAATTGAAATGGTCCTTTTGATTGCATGACTGCACAGCTAGTTCTGCAAATGGATTTAACGTGGCTCATGGCTAGTTCATTTTTTCTCTTCAAAATAATTCGTCTCGTAAAAATGCATTAAAAAAATAAGAGCTCAGTGTGTTTGTATTTTCTATCATGGAATTGGAGCAATTATAGAATAAGAATCACTAACTTTCCCTGAACTGAGCTTAGGTCACATCGTACACATGTTTGACGCCCGTGAAGCGCTTTGAATTAAAATTGCATCCACTGAAACTACTGGGCGCGTCTTTAACTGTTTCGCATTAATTATTCTGAATTCTCTGAACCCTGAATACTGCTTCCCCTTTCTTTTAAGTTTCGTTATTCGAAAGGAATATCATATTAACTTTCAAATATGCGCCTGCATGCATAACAAGCACGTCATCGTCGCAATATTTTCTCTGGACTTGAAACATAAATTAGCACTGGCCTTGAAGATCGATCGATAGTTTTTTGAGCAAGCAGGATGAATAATAACCCGTGGCCATCATTTTAATTGGTACAACTTCTGCCTCTTCTGGCATCTCTAGACCTTCCGTTTCTCAGCTGTTGGAGAACTTTCTACATGCTAACAAGAAGATGTGAAACTACCTCTCAGACGATACCATCAAACTCATGCTTGTCATTGTAAAGTTTCAGAATTCTTGATTTCAATTGAATTTTTAATGGGATTGTCTGATGGATTTTTTTTTGCTATTCTAAGATTAGCTATGGAAAGTAAGTCTCTGCTTCCAGCTCTAAATTTTGATAAAATATTTTCAGCTTAAAATATTTCTTTTCGCTTAACATACTTCGTAGAATCATGATATATACTAAGTATTTTGCCGCATAAAGCTCTGAGAAAAAATAAATGCTCTTTTAAACTTCGGAATGTGTATTGGAAAATATAAAGTCGAACAGTATTAGCAATCATTCGAGGAGGGCGGTGTTTATTTTCGCTGTCCAAATATAGGAGTATGATCTTTTAAATCATCACGAAGTCACGACTCGAAATTGTTTAACGCTACCGTTTTCTTTAATTCATCCGATGTAGATTTTTATTTCTCCAATACTCGACTCGTATTCTATTTGCTTTGGCTTTAATTTTTGGGGATGGTTAGACTCATGGGATCCTAATTAATGAGTACCTGCTGGTTGGCAATTGTAAATTAATCCCTATTATTTCAATTTCAAATATCATTATACCTAATTATATTTTAAATATATACTTACAGCAGTGGTCTATCCCTTCAGACAGCGAAATGAAACTTAATGAGTCATCTGTAATTTTTTTAAATTTTGGTAATTATTTTTTAAGGGAACTAATTTTGCCTACGATGTTTCGGACCACACATTTATATCTGAAAGGATTTAAAATTCTTAATTTTCTGGTCTTTATCTGATTAGTTTAAAATTGGGGCCATTGGTGTTTGTTGAGTATTGATTAATTTTAATAAAAAAAGTGGATTATACTACTGATGAATTAATAATATATTGATGACGGAGTAGAATGAATTTAAAATCTTTGTCTAGGTAAAAGAAGATCTTCAATTCATAGGAATTACGAATGGGAGATCGAGAACTGAAGTGAGAGGGTGGAATATATCTGATCGAGACTGTCTTTTTACTTCTCTCTTGCTTACAAATTATCGTAATAGCTTCGCCTATGTTGGAAGGTATTTTGCTATTCTAGGTGCTTTGGATGATTACTTTTCTTCTTCAGGAAGTGCCATGGTAATATGTTTGGGGACCTATTAGGGCCGGCCCCGATGGAGCGGCAAAGAAGATGTGCCGAAGGTTGTATTAACGGAAAGGAGAGAATTCCGTTGTCTTCATTTTCCAATTTCTTAAAAGTGTTCAATAAGAGACCTGGATACGGTTCGAAGGAATTCACATGTTTTTTGTCTTTTTTCTTTCCATTTTTTTATCCTAAGACCCTCAGAAAAAAAGAGGAAAATATACTTACATGTCATTCCATCAGGCGGAGTGCAATAAACTCGGAGAATAGGCATGAAAAGAACTTCAATTACAGGTAACCTAATTTTTTCATCGTTTCCACCAGGCACACGTATCTGAAAATGTGTCTCGTCGCCGTGGCGAACAATTTGCGATATGAACTTTTAACGACCCTTTTAGCGACCGGTTTCCTTCGGTACCTCACTCGGTGATACGACTGGGCCAAATAATATTTTAAGTCGAATGACGATATCTTTCCTTTTTTACCACCTTTCGAACTCATTCTTATTGGAATTTCTCGGGGCTTAGAAGAAGACGATATTCATCCAGATTCTTTTTCGGTATGATCCCAATTCATTAACGTTTTTTTTTTTGCGTCGCATTAATTACCAAGTCATTTAAAGACGTCTATCATGTTATACCTACCTGCTCCAAATATTGCCATCTGAAATTTTTGTTTGCACAGCTTTTACTTTCCATGGTCCCTGCTCCTTGTTTTATTTATTAAGTTTCACGGTAATAATTTTAATTAATCTCCGAATTGGTACATATTTTTGGGGCATGAAAACACTTCCAAGTCATAAATCCTGTGATTCGTTCAGTTTCGATTCAATTAGTTCAGTCAAAATTTCGTTCAGTTTTCCTTTTCCGCTTTTTGTTACTAGGTGCACATCTATTATCACTCTGTATTTTATGTTTAAAAAATATAAAGGAGGTGCTTTCAAAACGTGCTCACTAACCCAATATCCAGAATGGATCAAGGACGGAGTGGGCAGTTAGATAATAAGTTATTTATATTCCATTCCGTGGAAGGAGGTATGTGGCACTTTTCGGCGCTGCGTGGGAAGGAATGGGGATACCCAACCGGGGAAATGATTCAGGCGTTGGCGAGCCCCTTCGTGGTGTTCGCTATGAGCAGAGGTGACACCACATGACCCATAATATAGACTCCGGGCTACTTCTCACGCCTTCAGTGAATGAACCGGTCCTCTCCAGAGACATGGATGATGTTCTCTGTCTGTATTTTTATGAGCGATCACCATTGCCATGAACTCCAAGCCGAAGGAAATCATAAATTGGTGGAGACGATGTGTCCCAGTTGAGGGCCAAGCCCAGAATCTAAGGGGAAGAAATTGTGAACTCCGATTACTCCTGTTGGCTGGTTACATCGGAATAGCCTGAGTAATTCCTCAACAATGTCTCAGGATGCAGAGAATTATTCCTTTTCGTGAAAAATCGTTTTAAAAAACAGAAAACGCCTATATCATTATATGATAGCCTGAGCTACTGGAACCACAAAGATTACATGCTTGACTCAAACTATTAGATAATAAAAATTGTGCGAGTTTACCGCTAACACGGATGGAATAATTTGAGCCCCGTATTACATTGGCAGGTAAGACCACAACGAGGAGTTAAGTGAAATCGACTGACAAACAGACATACGTAACTTTTTCTCTCGCAAAATTCGTGAACACAACAATGGTAAACATCACGTACGACAATTTGAGCTTCCCTAAAATAAATTGATACGGGGTGCTTATGATTACCGAGTACTATAATGGCTACTGACCTAAAACCACCTACCCTCGTGGTTACCACGTGCAGGGTTAGATGTGGGTAGATATTAAAAAACCTACACATGGGAGGAATTGGCGAATTCTGATCACGCACGTTTCCCGGTTATTCCTCGATGATGTGGCAGGGTATTTCTTCAGCAATGCATCGTGGGCAGCCGAGTTGGACGTAAGGACTAAAGCAGAAAGAAATAGGAAGATCTAATCGCAGAATTCGTGTTATTTTTTGTGGAGGCATTTCCCCCATGTCTCCCACTCGCGTAGGTTTTTGTTGTCGTGACACTAATATTTACCATACCAATGGATCAGTCTCCTTTAATGCCTCTTCCTCTCTTGATTATAATTTGGATGATAATGAAGCATCCGCTGACTACTCTATTCGTAAATGGTTCCCTGGAAGCTACCTATATGAAAATAACCCCAGCCAACTTGCATATTCCATCTGATTGCCAAATGCGGGAGGGACACAATACGGGCGATAACGTGAAACGGGGCAGTCTCATTTTGTATTCCGGATTGCCGGAACTCTTTTTGCATGTTTGTATGCCTTTCGGAGATTATTTTTCTGCCAAGTGGGCCTCGGAACCGTACGGAAGGTCGCCGTCAGCCAGATGCTAGTCGTGTGTTTCAGAGCCGCCGCGCCTTGCTTTCCACCTTGATTACGGAGAAAACCTTATTGATCTCCTTGGTTGCCTGCGTAGGTGTCCCAGAAAACTGGACCGAGGGTTTTTTTTTAAAAGGTATTTTGATTTTTAATTCAGTGCCACACGTTATTTTCCAATCAAGTAAAATAATCATTATGCAAGTCATAACTAAATTTATCCGAGAGAAAATGCGTTCAACGCAAAAAAGCTGGGTCAAATACGACCAGCCCATTGTTTTGTTGTGGCATAGGAAGTAGTACGTATATTGGCCGATTTAGGTCTAATTCACATTGCTACACGTAAAAAAAGAATATAGGTTATTATTTATTTGGTCGATAATCGTTAAGCCAAATTTAAGTCAACCATTTGACGTGCTACGTACATGCGCAACGTTCATGGCTTCTGATGAAGGAGCAACTTCAGCTATTCCACCTATTCATTCCTGTAGTGACAGGCTTCTTCGTTGTGGACAAGAAATGTACATTTCATTAGTTGGTAAAAACGCTATTTCTCATTACTCACTCAGACAGGAAACATTTATGCGGCTTCTAAGAATAATATCAATGGTATCACACAAAAAAAACTGCAGAGAACTTTCTTACAGTGAAAAAAGGTTAATAATAGATTATTAGATTCATGCGGCCTCGCATGACATGCCGATTTAAATGGATTGACTTTTGAATATAGCCTACGCCCATTCCTAATTAAAAAGTAAGAAGTTGAACTAAACAATTTCTTCCCTAGCTCTCCTTCAGTTGAAGTGAAAGTGTTTCGCAGTTTTTAGGGAAACTTATTCGTACCACTATAGTCAATCCTCAAGTTATAGCCTAATCTTAGGGATTAGTTCTTTTAGTGCATGAAGTATTTCAAATGGACCATAGCGTATGGTGTTATGTGAGTGCTCTACATTTCATTGTAATTACTTTCAGCTAAAATCCTTGGAAAGGGAAATATAAAACGAACTTCATTTTATTCCACCCGATTTATGTTACATTTACACACGGTTACCTACACGGCATACTCCTACGTTAGCCATTACTTATTGCTAAATCCATTCTCACAAATTGAGAACTTCCCTCCAAAACATTAATGAGTGTATTTGTATGCGTATGAAATTAAGTAATAGGATAGAAAATATTTTATTGGTGAGCTCATGGTGAGTTCTTCATAGGAGCAGTCGTTCACTTGTCAAGATTTGCATGTTAACGAGGCAGAATTTAGGGAAGGAACTCATTTTTTTTATCACGGCAGCATTCCTAAAGAACCCGCCTACCATGGCTGTTATAAATGAGGTTATCCAATTCGTGGGACAGTCGTTGACAAACTCAAATACCTCCGCCGCCGAGGCTAAGTGGCCCCTCCCCCGAAAGACACCTCCCCCTCCCCCGAAAGGCACCGTTCCCACCTCTCGGAAATGTCTCCCTTGAGACGCTGTCCGGCGTGGGTGGAGGAGGTGTTGTTTGGTGATGTGTGAGAGGGGAGGGGCTTTTTTTGGCGCTTCGGGGAAAGAGGGGAGAGGTTATGGAGCGGAGATGCTTTAAGGAACTACAGAGGGCTAAAGGGGGCCCCTTTGAACCTCACCTGAAATCCCAACCGGTCTCCGAAGGCGACACGAAGAGACTTAACATAGTGAGCCTTCCCCCGTGTCCTCACCCCCTCTTTAGCCGCGACCGTTTTCCGTTGAAAAAGCGGTCGTAAAAAGCACTGGTCTTGCTGTAATGGACATGGCCACATGAAGAAGGTATTGGGGACGGTTCCAAGGATCGCTGGGTGCCTCTGGAAGAGAGGCTAATGTAAGAGTTTGACCTGCAAAGCGAGACTTCTCGTAAATTAGTCATGAAAACACTCTCGGCATAGGGACATCAGTGGATATGTTCAGTCGAAAATGTTCACTATGCTAAGAGAAAGGTACCCACGTAGCGAATTGCGGAAATGAGATGAGGTCATGAAATGCATTCCAGTGGACTAAAATTCGCGCCGTAATAAACCGTAGAAAGCGTCATAAAGTGTTCGGATATTTCTCGTAAATGAAAAGTGATCTAATAAAAACGTCTCGGAATAAAATACATATCTAACTATATTTCTCCGTAGCATGCAATAGTTTTGCCAATTTTTGCTGTTATTATCGGTATTCCGTAATGCGTGTAGTTGGAATTCTGTACTGTTACTGAAAACTATTACGTGTCTTTGTTGAATTCGGAAGCATTCTTGCACAATCTAAGTAGCCTTTGCACACTCTTCAGCTCCTCATAATTTCAATTAATTCTCATCCTGTTCAAAGTGCGTGTTCACTTGTCCCTCTTCCATGCTTGACGAAAATATTTCTATCCACAGCAGCCTTAAGTATTCTCCTGCCTCTCATCATTTCCTTCGAAGGGACGTAGCGATGTATTTTATGTGCTGCCATTCAGTAATAGGAAAAGTAACTCAAATGTAACGGGAGCACTAAATCACTGTTTGAAAAACTGCACCATCAATGAAAAAGAACGAGTGAATAATATCCAATAGGTAGTTAATCCCGAGTAAAATTAGATCCAACGCTGAAATGAAAACACAAAATATTTAAAACCGCTGATTTTTCTGACACTTCCAAACAGTAGGCAGTAGAGATGAGTGCTGTGATGGTGCGGCCATGTTCCACTCTAGATATACCTACCTACGCAATTCATCAAAGCATCGTGCGACAAAGTACCTGTGTTAATGCCTTGAGCGAAATTTCACAAGGCTACCTTCAGCTTGCTGGGTGCCACGCTAAGAAGCCAAGAAATTAGCCGGCCATTTGCCCAATCTTTTCTGTATTTCTTCCTTAAAAATTATTTTTAAGGGTGCTTTCTTTTTACCTCGCGGGAAAGGTGTTTCAATTCATTTGACTTATATTCCCATCAGGATGGAATAACCTTAAAAGGAGAGGATTAGCGTTTTAATCGAGCAGGTAGCCTTTGCTTTTATCGTTCGACATAAAAACACAAAGGCACCGCGGAGTTGTGAAAAAATGCACATTCATGATACAAAACAACCGTCCATTTTTCTCTATCACAATGTTTTTTGCTCTGCGCTTTCTCTTGGCCATGGCAGAAGTGTGAACTCATGTCCACGGAGTTCCCAAGGCAGGTGCCACGTAGGTCCTGCGAGGCAACGAAAAATTTCTACTATCAACATGAAATGGTTGCCCCTACAATGGCGTATCACGAGACCCCTTCGTTTTAATATTGTGGCCATTGGGCAGCAATTAAAAATGTGTGGATGACTCCAAAGAAATAAAAACAAGTATATTATTTAATGACCGCATCATTTCAATGACGAGTATATTGGTGCGGATGAAATTTAAGTACAACAGCAGTTAATTCGTATAATATCGCAGAAAACAATATGGACCTAGATTCACGCACACACATCAAATTACAGCTAAAATAAATGTTTAAATATGCAAGAAAACTTATTAAAAAAATACTTGACACAGAAATTCAAAACTCAAGACGTGTTTCCGCGACTAATTTGGCCTCCGGGCCGGAAAAAAAGCATGCCGGTGTCCTGGAAGACCCCTCCACGAATTCCATCTCCCTCACCCACTTCACTCCCGCTTTACCCCGCGATCAACAGCAGAATTCCTAGTCCGGTAGTCTTCGTTCGAGAGTTCCCTTTCCAGGGATAAAAAAGTCGGACGCATCCTACCCCGGGGCCAAGTGTACGGCATTATGATTCATGGTTAGAATCATCTGTGGCAATTACGTATTTAAATTCCCTTCCACCCGAGAGTTTCCCTCGCGATTGTGGGTAAGGGGGGGAGGGGTTGTTCCGAGAGGGGGGGGAAGGGTCCGGTCTCGTAGGGAAGTGGCCCAGGGAAACGGTTGAATGACAACCCAATTTTTTTTCCACGGCTGGCGTCCCTCCCCTTCCCACTCGGCTGTCCCTCCAAAGGCTTTTGCACCGCACGGAGAGCCCGCCGTTTCCGGAGACTTCTTCGGGATTTTCTCCGTTGGCATACGCGTTCTTATGGCCCTGCCCGCCGCGCCGGCGCGCCGGTCCCCATCTTTCTTTGTCTATTTATGTTCCGTGGGAGTTTTTTTTTTGTAAACGTTTTGGAAGCGCGTCACCTCTAAGGTAGACGTTCCCTGAAAGAGATACCCGAGGTAGACGCAGGTCGAGTGGGGTCGAAAGAGGTGTTCGCCGAGGGAGAGAGCGTGAGAAAGAATGGGGGAAGGGAGTGGTGGGAGGGAGGAGGAGGAGGAAACAGCGTTGCCAGCAAGGTTTTTGATGGTTCCGAATATGATTTTTCCGACAGCAAATTACGCCTAAGTGTTTATCGTGGGAAACGTATGAAAGCTCTACTTGCGCCTTTCGGTGGGTGAGTGATTGGTGTGAGGAAAGAATACGATGCAGGGAAAGGAAATATCTAATATTGACGCAAGCTTTTCAAAATAATTTGCTAAAAGGGGTCATGCGAGGCATCAAGTGAAAAATCTGACCGAAAATGTACCGCAAGTGCCTATCAAAGGAACAACACATAATTTGGATGCCGTTGTTCAAAATTCCTGCCATCTCTCCTTGATTCTCTCTCTATCTCTCGTCTCTTCCTTGATTCGAGCTCCGTTCGTTTTCGCAGAAGACCAGCACAAATGGTCAGTGCGAAAGCCCTGATCACTTGTAGTAGGCTACCTGCCCGATCATCATATCCTAAATGAACGAACTGGCGCGTCATTGTGTTTCCCAAGATTCACTCGTGCTGCAAGTTGGAAAGCCATAGCGATGATAAAATAGGCTAATAATGACTGTTAAAAAATCTGCTTTAGGACTTACTCATATTTTTAAACTTAGGAACGACACTTGAAACCTTTTCGTCATAGAGAAATTTTTTTCCTGCTAGAAGCGACATTATTCTTCTTGAAAACCACCATAAGTTTGCGCTCAAAATTCTGTGGCTGAAGGCCTATTACCAGTTAATTCCCATGTGAGCTGATCTCATTCGTGGCCATATAGGCATGATTTCTTCACCATTTACGTTATGATCAGTTACAATTTCTCCGTATTCATTTATTTTCAGGAAATGTATAGAATTCTCGTAATATTTTTCATCTACTGGATATAACGTAAAATTGAAACCGTATCATGAAAACTTATATCTTTTAGAAGAGGTGTGCGTTTTGACAGTTTACAATCAGTTATTCCGATTTAGGTGGTAACGGAGTTCTCGCCAGGCTAAGTATATTCATTTATGTTATGCCAGCTGAATGGTCTGGCTATTCTCGGAAAAGATCTGTTCGGCTTATTGTTTATCCATTGAATATAAATAATAATCCAATAATGCTACCAATTTCTTTGCAAAATTGTTATGAATAGAGACTAAATGCAAGTATCCCTACGCTTTTTGTTTTCGCTGCCGCAAAGCAGTTAAATGTAAATTTAATATTATTACTTTTTCGAATGGTTCTTTTTCCTATTTCTCTCACTTCTTGTGTTCGACATCGTTTCCAGCTACAAAGGAGGACGGAATGTCGCATTGTTTTTGCACCAACGGTGAATTAATTCATCGTGGGTTGGCAACGGCCGGGCACCTCATTCCCTCCCTCGCCCCCCCACCCCTTCTCCTCCTCCCACCAACCCACCCACCCACCGGGGCACAATCACCCGGGACCGCTGAAATTCCTCCGGACGCGGGACCCGTGTCTCTTCGGCCCGGTTGCGTCCCTCGGGAGTGAAAGTGAGAAGCGGAGGCATGCGAACGGGAAAGGGGGGGAGGAGGAGGTGAGGAGAGGAAGGGGTGGGTTGTTAGGTACAGGGGTGGTCGAGGGGGAATGGCGGAATGGAACGGAGGAGGTGGGGAGTGAAGTGGCTTGGGATGGGGGAGGAGGGGTGGGTG